>ML094982.1:28998-50544 GCA_003697995.1 Taxidea taxus jeffersonii
CGTTGGTTAAGCGGCTGCCTTCGGCTCAGGTCATGATCCCAGCGTCCTGGGATCGAGTCCCGCATCGGGCTCCTTGCTCAGCGGGGAGCCTGCTTCTCCCTCTGCCTCTGTCTGCCTGTGCGCTCTCTCTCTCTCTCTCTAACTAATAAATAAATAAAAAGCAAAACACTTTAGACCTAAAGACACCTCCACACTGAAAGTAAGGGAGTGGAGAATGATTTACCATACTAATGGACATGAAAGAAAGTTGGGACAACAATTCTCATAACAGACCAACTAGATTTTAAACCAAAGACTGTAGTAAGGGATGAAGAGGGACACTATATCATACTTAAAGGGTCTATCCAACAAGAAGATCTAACAATTGTAAATATTTATGTTCCCAACATGATAACAACAAATTGTATAAATCAATTAATAACTAAAGTAAAGAAACACATTGATAAGAGTACATTAATAGTAGGGGACTTCAAGACCCTACTCAGAGCAATGGACAGGTCATCTAAGCAAAAGTTTAACAAAGAAACAAGGACTTTGAATGACACGCTGGACCAGATGGACTTCACAGATACATACAGAACATTCCAACCTAAAACAACAGAATACTCATTCTTCTTGAGTGCACATGGAACTTTCTCCAGAATAGATCACATACTGGGTCACAAATCAGGTCTCAACTGATACCAAAAGATTGAGATTATTTCCTGCATATTTTCAGATCACAGTCACAATACTTTGAAACTGGAACTTAATCACAAGAGGAAATTTGGAAGGAGCTCAAATACTTGGAGATTAAAGAGCAATTTTGCTAAAAGAATAAATGGGTCAACCAGGAAATTAAAAAAGAATTTTAAAAATTCATGGAAACTAATGAAAATGAAAACACATTGGTTTAAAATGTCTGGGATACAGCAATGGTGGTTCTAAGAGAAAGAACACTGCAACACAAGCCTCTCTCAAATAAGTAGAAAAATCCCAAATATAAAAGCTAATTTACCTAAAGGACCTGGAGAAAGAAGAGCAAATAAAACCTAAACAAAGCAGGAGAGGAGAAATAATAAACATTGGAGCAGAAATCAAAGAAATAGAAACCAGAAGAACAGTAGAACAGATCAACAAAACTAGAAGCTGGTTCTTTGAAAGAATTAATAAGATCAATAAACCTCTGGACAAACTTATCCAAAAGAAAACAGAAAGGATACAAATTAATAATATCATGAATGAAAGGGGAAAGGTCACAACCAACACCAAGGAAATACAATTTTAAGAACATATTATGGAGACACCTGGGTGGCTCATTTGGTTAAGTGGCTGCCTTCAGCTCAGGTCATGATCCCAGGGTCCTGGGATCGAGCCCCACATTGGGCTCCCTGCTCCTTGCTGCTCCCTCCATCTGCTGCTCTCCCTGCTTGTGCTCACTCGCTCTTTCTCTCTCTCTGACAAATAAATAAGTTTTTTTAATTTTACTTATTTATTTGACAGAGAGAGATCACAAGTAGGCAGAGAGGCAGGCAGAAAGAGAAGGGGAAGCAGGCTCCCCAGTGAGCAGAGAGCCTGATGTGGGGCTCGATCCCAGGACCCTGAGATCATGACCCGAGCCGAAGGCAGAGGCTTTAACCCACTGAGCCACCCAGGCGCCCCTAAATTTTTTAAAAAATATTTTTAAAAATCTTAAAAAAGAACATATCATGAGAAATTATGCCAACAAATTAGGCAGCAAGTGATTCATTCCTAGAAACTTATCAACTACCAAAACTGAAACAGAAAGAAATAGAAAATCTGAACAGACCAATAAACAGCAAGGAAATTGAAGCAGTAATCAAAAACTTCCTAAAAATAAGAGCCCAGGGCCAGATGTTGTCCCAGGGAAATTCCACTAAAACTTTAAAGAAATAATACCTATGCCACCGAAGCTTTTTCAAAAAAACAGAAACAAAAGGAAAACTTCCAAACTCGTTCTAAAAGGCCAGAATTACCGTGATTCCAAAACCAATGACCCCACCAAAAAGGAGATTTACAAACCAATATCCCTAATGAACATGGATGCCAAAATACTCACCAAGATCCTAGCCAATAAGATCCAATAGTACATTAAAAGGATTATTCACCATGACCAGGTGGGACTTATTCCTGGGATGCAAGGGTGGTTCAGCATTCACAAATCAATCAACATGATAGAGCTCATTAATAAAAGAAAAGAACCATATAACCCTCTCAATTAATGCATAAAAGCATTTGACAAAATATAGCATCCTTTCCTGATTAAAACTCTTCAAAATATAAGGAGAGAGGGAATATACTTCAATATCATAAAAGCAATCTACGAAAAGCTCACAGTAAGTATCATTCTCAATGGGGAAACACTGGGAGCTTTTCCCCTAAGGTCAGGAATACAACAGGGATGCCCACTTTCACCACTTTTGTTCAACATAATACTAGAAGTCCTAGCCCCAGCAATCAGACAACAAAAAGAAATAAAAGGCATTCAAATTGGCAAGGAAGTCAAACTCTCACTCTTTGCAAATGACATGACACTTCATGGGAAAAACCCAAAAAACTCCAACACAAAATTGCTAGAACTCATACAGGAATTCAACAATGTGGCAGATACAAAATTAATGCACAGAAATCAGTTGCATTTCTATACACTAACAATGTGACTGAAGAAAGAGAAATTAAGGAATCCCATTTATAATTGCACCCAAAACCCTAAGATACCTAGGAATAACCCTAACCAAAGAGTTAAAGATCTGTACATTAGAAACTACAGAACATTTATGAAAGAAATTGAGGAAAGGCACAGAGATGGAAAAACATACCATGCTCATGGATTGGAAGAATAAACATTGTGAAAAAGTCTGTGCTGCCCAGAGCAATCTACACATTCAATGCAATTCCTATCAAAATATCATCAACATTTTTCACAGAGCTTGAACAAACAATCATGTGATTTCTATAGAACCATAAAAGATCCCCAGTCACCAGGGGAATGTTGAGAAAGAAAACCAAATCTGGGGTCATCACAATGCCTGACTTCAAGCTCTATTACAAAGCTGCGATCATCAAAACAGCATGGTATTGGCACTAAAACAGACACAGAGATCAAGGGAACAGAATAGAGAACCCAGAAATGGACCCTCAACTCTATGGTCAACTAATCTTTGACAAAGCAGGAAAGACCACCCAATAAAAAAAAGACAGTCTCTTCAATAAATAGTGCTGAGAAAACTGGACAGCCACATGCAGAAGAATGAAACTAGACCATTCTCTAGCATCATACATAAAGGTAAACTCAAAATGGATGAAAGACCTATAAACACAAAATGGATGAAATACCTAAATATGAGTCAAGAATCCATCAAAATCCTAGAGGAGAACACAGGCAGTAACCTCTTCAACATCAGCCACAGTAAATTCTTACAAGACATGTCTCTAAAGACAAGGGAAACAAAAGCAAAAATGAACTTTTGGGACCTTTGATGAAGGAAAACTTCATCAAAATAAAAAGCTTCTGCACAGCAAAGGAAACCGTCAACAAAACTAAAAGGCAACCTATGGAATGGGAGAAGATATTTGCAAATGACATTATGGATAAAGGGCTGGTATCCAAGATCGATAAAGAACTTCTCAAACTCAACATCCAAGAGACAAATAATCCAGTCAAGAAATAGGCAAAAGACATGAACAGACACTTATCCAAAGAAGACATACAAATGGTAATAGACACATGAAGAAATGTCCCACATCACTTGTCATCTGGGAACTACAAATCAAAACCACAATGAAATACTGCCTTATATCAGTTAGAGTGGCAAAAATTAAGAAGACAGGGAACAACAAATGTTGGCAAGGATGTGGAGAAAGGGAAACCTTCTTACACTGTTTGTGGGAATAAAAGTTGATATAGCCAGTCTGGAAAACAGTATGAAGGTTCCTTAAGTACTTAAGGATAGAGCTACCCTACAACCCAGGAATTGCACTAGTGGGTATTTACCCCAAAGATGAAAAATGTAGTGAAACAATGTTTATACCAACAATATGTATAACAACAATGCCCACAACAGCAAAATTGTGGAAGGAGATGCCCTTCAGCAGATGAGTGGATAAAGAAATGTGGTTCATATATACAATGGAATATTTTTCAGCCATCAGAAAGATGAATGCCTACCATTTACATCAACATGAATGGAACTGGAGGGAATTATGTTATGTGAAAATAAGTCCATCAGAGAAACACAATTATCATATTGTTTCACTCATATGTGGAACATAAGAAATAGCACATAGGATCATAGGGGAAGAGAGGGAAAAGTGAATAAGAAGAAATCAGAGGGGCTCCTGGGTGGCTCAGTGGGTTAAGCCTCTGCCTTCGGCTCAGGTCGTGGTCTCAGGGTCCTGGGATCAAGCCCCGCATTGGGCTCTCTGCTCAGCAGGGAGCCTGCTTCCTCCTCTCTCTCTGCCTGCTTCTCTGCCTACTTGTTCTCTCTCTCTCTCTGTCAAATAAATAAATAAAATCTTAAAAAAAAAAAAAGAAGAAGAAGAAATCAGAGAGGGAGACAAACCATGAAAGACTCTTGACTCTTGGAAACAAACTGAAGGTTGCAGAAGGAGAGGTGGGTGGGAGGATGTTGTCACTGGGTGACAGGCATTAAGGAAGGCATATGATGTGATGAGCACTGGGTGTTATATGCACCCAGAACCATAAATGATATGGTTGCATAAATAATAGGCAACTAATGAATCATTGAACATTACATCAAAAACTAATGATGGGGGTGCCTGGGTGGCTCAGTGGGTTAAAGCCTCTGCCTTCAGCTCAGGTCATGATCCCAGGGTCGTGCGACTGAGCCCCGCATCAGGCTCTCTGCTCCACAGGGAGCCTGCTTCCTTCTCTCTCTGCCTGCCTCTCTGCCTACTTGTGACCTCTGTCTGTCAAATAAAAAAAATTAATGATGTGCTATATGTTGGCTAATTGAATTTAAATAAATAAATAAAATACTGTCATTCACAACTAAAAAAGAAAAAAAAAGAACCATGGTGTGGGAAAGTATTTCCAAGATGCTTTTGTAAATAGTGATGATATACTGATATTTTGTCATCCTGCAAGGAGAAAACCTTTAAAGTCTCAGAAGACTTTAAAGACTAGACAGACTAGACAGAACTAACATCTGGTCAGGTTAGAGCATAGTTCCCAAGAGGTAAACTTCTTAGACTAGTAAAGACCACTCAGATCAGGGCTGGGGCAAAGAAGGATTATGAAGGGTTAATCCTAGTCCCAATTTTTGTGTCTTAATAAAATAGAAATGTATCATACACCCACTCAGACTAGGAGAGTAAGTGCTTGAGGAGACACCAGGTTTTATTCATTTATTCATATTCTGAGCAAACTATTTAACAATCATGTTAAGTTCTGACAGTACAAAATTTAATAAAATAGACATGAGGCTCACCTTCAGGGAGTTGATATTTTACTTGGAGAACCAGAAATTATAGTAAAGTATGATAAAAGTGCAATGACACAGAAAATACAGAGTGTGATGAAAATATAGAAAAAAACATTTAAACTGAGTTTGGGGGAATAAAGGAAGATATAATGGAGGAAGTAACATTTAAACAGAGACCTGAATGATGAACTCAAGAAGTTCAAAGTGGAAAAAAAAGGTTTTTCTATCACATATCAAAAGGGACAAGAGATCACACTATGCTGAAAAATATGAAAGTTGTTCAGTACTTCTGGAACAAAAAGAGGAGGAGGAGATGGCTAGAAATAAGGCCAGAGATGTAAGTGCAACCAAATTATGCATGGTCTTGCAAGCCATTATAAAGAGCTTAGATTTAACTTTTAGAGAATAAAAACCACTGAAGAATGTTGTGACACAAATATATCTGTATGTTGGGGAGAGAATTCTGGTTTCTGGGTGCATATTGTGCTCAAAGGGGTAAAAGACAGTAAAAATAGAGAACAAAATTGATGCTAGTGAATAGAGAAAGAAGTTAGAGTTAAAAGTGGTTTGGCAATTCTGGAATAGCTGAAAGGAAGACTCTATAGGAATAACTTTCAAGCTCTGGGAACCCCTGCATCTAAAATATAAGTGAACCTTGGTAGTTTACTTATTTGACAAATATATCATTAGATAGTCCAACACCACCTTCTGTAGTAGGAATCAAAGTCTTTATATTGAAGAGCTAAAATGAATAACATACAGTGGGAAACTGAACATTGGAAGCAAGAATCTGGGACAGAGAAATTTGGTAAGGGATATCTTTTCCCTTGAGCAGAGAGGATACACATATATACAAACACACACATATATACACATTAATTTGAAACGTATGAAATATTTGTTTTATTATTTACTTTTAATAACTTTACTTATGATTATTATTAGCTGTCTTTAGGAATAAGCCATAAGTCACTCTAAATAATAGAGAACAAACTGAGGATGGGTGGAGGGGAAGGATGGACCAGATGTGTGATGGGCATGAAGAAGGGCACTTGTTGTGATGAGCACTAGGTACTGTATGTAAGTGATGAATCACTGAATTCTATTCCTGAAACCAATATTGTCTTGTATGTTTACTAACAAAATTTAAGTTAAAAATATAGACTTTAAAAATTAAATGAAATGTATGGTAGCAATGATCTTTTACCCCCTAGTATTAGGTCCATGAATATATTAACACTACATGGTCAAAGAGACTTTACAGATGGAATCAGTTAATAATCAACTAACCTTAAAAGAGATCATTCTGGGTGATCTAGATGAGCCCAGTGTAATCACATGGACTCCTAAGAACAGAAGAGGAAGAGAGAAGAGGAGGCAAAATAGATTCAAAGTATGAGAGTAACTCAATCCTCTCTTGCTGCTTTTGAGGATGAAAGGATCCTTGTGCCAGGAAATGCAGGTGGCCCGTAGAAGCTGAGGAATATCTCTGGCTAACAGCCAATTTGGAAACAGGTACCTCAGTTCAACAACCACATGGAACTGAAATTGGTCAATAATCTGAATGAGCTTGGAAGCAGATATATCACCAAAGCCTCCAAAAAGAAATGCAGCCCTAACATTTTTACTTCACCCTTATGAGGCTCCTGAAAGCAGAGGACCCACCTCAGTTGACCAAACTTCTGACCTACAGAGCTGTGAGTCAAAAACAAGTGCGTGGTTTTAAACTGCTAGATTTTCTATAGTTTGTTATATCATCAATAGAAACTAATATACTTAGTCTTTTCATCTCAAAGAAAAGGATAATAATAGCTGTTACTTTTGGACTGTATAATGATTTCATGAGAAAAATTATATATATAATACAAATTATA
Organism: Taxidea taxus jeffersonii; assembly: GCA_003697995.1. Taxonomy (NCBI): domain Eukaryota; kingdom Metazoa; phylum Chordata; class Mammalia; order Carnivora; family Mustelidae; genus Taxidea; species Taxidea taxus. The sequence continues at coordinate 36,317 of ML094982.1, forward strand.
CTAATAATAAAACACATATTATGTACATTATATATATAATTGAGTAAACCATATAATGGGCATCCAGTAAAGGGTTGTCAATGAAGTTACATTAACAATGATTTCTACCATACATTTATGATATATTTTGTCATTTATTATTAGATTTTATTTTTATCATAATCCTGATAGGTAAGCAAGTTAAGAATTTTTTAACCTGTATAAGGAGTAAGAATCTAAAACATAAAGATGTTTTTACTTGATCACAAACCAATAATTAGTAAGTGTCACAGAGGACAGAGACTTCTGATTTCTGGTTAAGTGTTATTTCCACAGTTCACTTAAAAAGTATTTCCTGAAGGAGTTACTATGATGGCGAGAATTCAGTTATAGATGATTGTGACAAGGAAAAGGACTTTTTGGCCAATTATTGCTTGATGCTTTCCTGTGCTAGGCCAGCACAGGGCTGGCCTAGGCTCTAGGAATAAATACTGAGTATCAACAAGAAATATAATTTCACAATGAGTCAGCTTGGTGACCATTTTAGAACAGTGGAGACTACAGGACAGAGAGATTTGGATAAGGCCATGTAAAAACCAGCACTAAGGGATTTAGGAATCTGATATAGCTGTCTGAAATACAAAAACCATGTAGTTCTTAAAACCAGAGTGTTCTGGTTTCAGCCAAAGCCATTAATCCTGTTTCCTGCTTCTTCAGCTCACTCATACATCCCTCCCAAAAGTTCTGCCATTCAGCCTTATTTCAAAATTCAAGAATCTCAGATATAAATCCAGCATGATACTTAAAACTAGAAAGCAACTGCAGGTAACAAAACCAAAGTCTATCCAAGGTGCTTTCATACATCCAAATCCAGAAACACAATATTACCTGGTCACCCTAAGCCAAAACCAAGTCGGATGCACTATCCAGGCACCCCTATAATTATACTTATATGGTATTATCAAACTGGCAAAACTGTAGAGAACAGATTAATTGTTTTCAGGGAAAGAGATGGGGTGGGAAGTAGTAGGAGTTACTATAAAGGGTAACACAAAGGAATTTCTTTGTGGTGACTGAACAGTTCTGTATTTTGATTGTGGTAGTGGTTATACAAATCTACACATGGGATTAAATTGCATAGAGCTACAAACACACACACACACACAAAGGAACTACAAACACACAAACAAAAATAAGTGCACATAAAAACCTTCTTGTATGACTGCAGTACAATACAGTTAATGAGTTTGTGGCCTAGTTAATACAAGTATTGTCAAGGATGTGAAGAAAAGAAAACCCTTGTGTACTGCTGGTGGGAATTTAAATTGGTGCAGCTGCAATACAGAGTATGGAGTTTCCTCAAAACATAAAAAAAATAAAACTAACATGTGTTTCAGCAATTCTACTTACAGATACTTACCACACCCAGTGCTCCATGCAATACATGCCCTGCACAATACCCACAACCAGACTCACCCAACCTCCCACCCCCCGCTCCTCCAAAACCCTCAGATTGTTTTTTGGAGTCCACAGTCTCTCATGGTTTGTCTCCCCCTCAAGTTTCCCCCAACTCCCTTCTCCTCTCCATCTCCCCAAGTCCTCCATGCATTCCTTATGCTCCACAAATAAGTGAAACCATATGATAATTGACTCTGCTTGACTTATTTATCTGAAGAAATGAAAATACTAACTTGAAAAGAAATATACACCCCCATGTTTTTTGCAGCATTAGTCACAAAAGCCAAGATACAGAAACTACCTAAATGTCCAATGACAAATAAATGGACAAAGAAACTGTGATACATACACACACACACACACACACACACACACACACACAGGAATATTATTCATTCATAAAAAGGAAGGAAATTGGGGAGGAGCAAGATTGTGGAGAAGTAGAAGACCTAAATATCATCAGGTCCCAGGAGTTCACCTAGATATTTCTCAAACCATTCTGAACACCTACAAACTCAACAGGAGAGAGAAGAGAACAGCAATTCTAGGAACAGAAAATCACCTGCTTTCCAGAAGGTAGGACATGCAGAGAAGTGAATCTGAGGCAACATTCAGGAAAACAGACCATAGTGGGAGGGGCCAGTTTCCAGCAAGTGAGAGAGCAGTGGAGCACAAAATCAAAACTTTTAGAAGTCTGCTCTACTGAGGGACATCGCTCCAAAGGCTAAGCAGGGGGTTGGGCCCTAACCAGGACAGTGTGGTCTCAAGACCTACGGAGTCACAGAAAGACCTGGGGTGTTTGAATTTGGCAGGGCTCCCTGGTGTCAGAGAGGGGAAGCTGGCTGTAGAGACTTAGCCAAGGAGTGGGCTCTCTGTTTGGGATTACCTTAAACCATGATCTGCAGCACAGTTGGGCCACTGCATTTCTGGCAGGGAGCCAACAAGTGGCAGATCTGGGGAGACTCACCTTCCTCTCCCAGGAGGAGTGGCATGGGAACGCACTGCAGGAATCTGCTGGGTTTGGAGAATCCAAGCAGGGCTGGGCACCAGAGATAAAAACACTCTGTCACAGGCAGTGTAAGCACAGAGCATGGCCAGAGACCAGGGAGACAGGAGGGATTAACTGCTTTTCTCTGAAGATGCACTGAGGAGTGCGGCCCTGAGCTCTCTGCTCCTATGGGGCTGGAAATTAGGAAGCCTAGATATTCATTCCCATCCTCCAAACCTGTACAGAAAGCATTCAGGTAACAAAAGCTACCAAGAGCTAACTGGAGCAGATTACATAGCCTGGCCCCAGGCAAGGGTGGTACAATTCTGCCTTGGGCAAAGACAATGGAGAATCACTGCAACAGGCCCCCTCCCCCAGAAAATCAGCAAGAACATCCAGCAAAGACCAAGTTCACTGATCAATGATGTGTTCTGTGGGACTCCAAAGCTGGGGGAAAGCAACACATAGAATTCATGGCTTTTTTCCAATGATCCTTTAGTCTTTCAAAGTTAAAGTCTTTCAATTTTATTTTTTTCTTATTCTACTTTTTAATTTTTCCTTTCCTATTTTAACTATTTTATCATATCAATACCTTTTACAAAACTTTTATTTTTAATTTTTATTTTTTTTATTTCTTTTCAGTGTTCCAGAATTCATTGTTTATGCACCACACCCAGTGCTCCATGCAATACATGCCCTGCACAATACCCACACCCAGACTCACCCAACCTCCCACCCCCTGCTCCTCCAAAACCCTCAGATTGTTTTTTGGAGTCCGCAGTCTCTCATGGTTTGTCTCCCCCTCAAGTTTCCCCCAACTCCCTTCTCCTCTCCATCTCCCCAAGTCCTCCATGCATTCCTTATGCTCCACAAATAAGTGAAACCATATGATAATTGACTCTGCTTGACTTATTTCACTCAGCATAATCAGCTCCAGTCCCGTCCATGTCGATACAAAAGTTGGGTTTTCATCCTTTCTGATGGAGGCATAATACTCCATAGGATATATGGACCACATCTTTCTTATCCATTCGTCCGTTGAAGGGCATCTTGGTTCTTTCCACAGTTTGGCCACTGTAGCCATTACTTCTATGAACATTGGGATGCAGATGGCCCTTCTTTGCACTATATCTGTATCTTTGGGATAAATACCCAGTAGTGCAATTGCAGGGTCATAGGGAAGCTCTATTTTTAATTTCTTAAGGAATCTCCACAGTGTTTTCCAAAATGGTTGCACCAACTTGCATTCCCACCAACAGTGTAAGAGGTTTCCCCTTTCTCCACATCCCCTCTAACATATGTTGTTTACTGTCTTGTTAATTTTGGACATTCCAACTGGTGTAATGTGGTCTCTCATTGTGGTTCGGATTTGAATCTCCCTCATGGTTAGTGATGATGAACATTTTTTCATGTGTCTGTTAGCCATTTGTATGTCTTCATTGGAGAAGTGTCTGTTCATGTCTTCAGCCCATTTTTTGACATGATTATCTGTTTTGTGTGTGTTGAGTTTCAGGAGTTCATTATAAATCTTGGATATCAGCCCTTGGTCTGTAGTGTCATTTGAGAATGTCTTCTCCCATTCTGTGGGTTGCCTCATTGTTTGTTGATTGTTTCCTTTGCTGTACAGAAGCTTTTGATCTTGATGAAGTCCCAAAGACTCATTTTCACTTTTGTTTCCTTTTCATTTGGAGACATATCTTGAAAGAAGTTGCTGTGATCAATGCTGAAGAGGTTACTGACTATGTTCTCCTCTAGGATTCTGATGGATTCCTGCCTCACGCTGAAGTCTTTTATCCATTTCGAGTCTATCTTTATGTATGGTATAAGAGAATAGTCGAGTTTCATTCTTCTACACATAGTTGTTCAATTTTCCCAGCACCATTTATTGAAGAGACTGTCTTTTTTCCACTGTATATTTTTCCTGCTTTGTCAAAGATTATTTGGCCATAGAGTTGAGGGTCCATATCTGGGCTCTCTACTCTGTTCCACTGGTCTATGTGTCTGTTTTTGTGCCAGTACCATGCTGTCTTGGTGATCACAGCTTTGTAGTAAAGCTTGAAATCAGGCAACCTGATGCCCCCAGTTTTGTTTTTTCTTTTTCAACATTTCCTTAGCAATTTGGGGTCTCTTCTGATTCCATATAAGTTTTAGGATTGTTTGCTCCAGCTTTCTGAAAAATGCTGGTGGAATTTTGATGGGAATGGCATGGAAAGTATAGATTGCTCTAGGCAGTATAGACATTTTAACAATGTTTATTCTTCTGATCCATGAGCATGAAATGGTCTTTCATCTTTCTGTGTCTTCTTCAATTTCTTTCATGAGTGTTATGAAGTTCCTCAAGTATAGATGCCTTGCCTCTTTGCTTAGATTTATTCCAGATATCTTATGGTTCTTGGTACTATAGTAAATGGAATCAATTCTCTAATTTCCCTCTCTGTATTTTCATGGTTAGTGTATAAGAAAGCAACTGATTTCTGTATATTGATTTTGTATCCTGCCATATTACTGAATTGCTGTATGAGTTCTAATAGTTTGGGGTGGAGTCTTTTGGGTTTTCCATATAAAGTATCATGTCATCTGCTAAGACAGAGAGCTTGACTTCTTCCTTGCCAATTTGAATACCTTTGCTCTTTGTTGTCTGATTGCTGTTGCTAGGATTTTTAATACTATGTTGAACAAAAGTGGTGAGAGTGAGTGTCCTTGTCATGTTCCTGATCTCAAAGGGAAGGCTGCCAGCTTTTTCCCATTGAGGATCATATTCGCTGTGGTGTTTTCATAGATAGATTTTATGAAGTTGAGGAATGTTCCCTCTATCCCTATACTTTGAAGGATTTTAATCGGGAACGAATGCTGGATTTTGTCAAATGTTTTTTCTGCAACAATTGAGAGGACCATGTGGTTCTTCTCTCTTCTCTTGTTGATTTGTCCTATCACATTGATTGATTTGCGAATGTTGAACCACCCTTGCAACCCAGGGATAAATCCCACCTGGTCATGGTGAATAATCTTTTTAATGTACTGTTGGATCCTATTAGTTAGGATATTGTTGAGAATCTTGGCATCCATATTCATCAGGGGTATTGGTCTGAAATTCTCCTTTTTTGGTGGGGTCTTTGCCTGGTCTGGGGACCAGGGTAATGCTGGCTTCATAAAAAGAGTCTGGAAGTTTTCCTTCTGTTCCTTATTTTTTGAAACAGCTTCAGGAGAATAGGTATTATTTCAGCTTTGAATGTTTGATAGAATTCCCCAAGGAATCCATCAGGTCCTGGGCTCTTGTGTTTTGGGAGGTTTTTGATCACTGCTTCAATCTTGTTACTAGATATTGGTCTATTCAGGTTGTCAATTTCTACCTGACTCAGTTTTGGAAGTTTATAGGTTTCCAGGAATGCATCCATTTCTTCTAGGTTGCTTAATTTGTTGACATGTAACTTTTGATAATAATTTCTGATGATTGTTTCTATGTCCTTGGTGTTACTCGTGATCTCTCCCTTTTCATTCATGATTTTAATAATTTGGGTCTTCCCTCTTTTCTTTTGAATTACTTTGGCCAATGGTTTATCAATATTATTGATTCTTTAAGAAAACCAACTTCTAGTTTCATTGATGTGTTCTACTGTATCTCTAGTTTCTATCTCATTGATCTCTGCTCTAATCTTGTTTATTTCCCTTCTTGTGTGTAGAGTTGAGTTAATTTGTTGTTGATTCTCTAGTTCTTTAAGGTGTAAAGAGAGCTGGTGTATTCTGGATTTTTCTATTTTATTGAGGGAGGCTTGGATGGCGATGTATTTCCTCCTTAGGACAGACTTTGCTGTATCCCATAGGTCTTGGACTGAAGTGTCTTCATTCTCATTGGTTTCCATGAATTGTTAAAGTTCTTCTTTGATTTACTGGTTGATCCAAACATTCTTAAGCAAGGTGGTCTTTAGCTTCCAGGTGTTCGAATTCCTTCTGAACTTTTGCTTGTGCTTGAGTTCCAGTTTCAAATCATTGTGATCTGAGAATATGCAGGGAATAATCTCAATCTTTTGGTATCGGTTGAGCCCTGATTTGTGACCCAGTATGTGGTCTATTCTGGAGAAGGTTCCATGTGCACTCGAGAAATATGAGTATTCTGTTGTTTTAGGGTGGAATGTTCTGTATGTATCTATGAGGCCCATCTGGTCCAATGTGTCATTCAATGCTCTTATTTCTTTATTGATTTTCTGCTTGAATGATCTGTCTATTACTGAGAGTGATGTCTTAAGATCCCCTACTATTAATGTATTCATATCAATATGACTATTTTCATTGGTCATAGTCATATTTTATACTTTTATTGTATTTAAACTTACTTTATTTAGACATATACCGTTTTTTTCTTTAAAATTTTGTGATACAATTTCTATTAATAGACCAAAATATACACTAAATCTAGCACATGGCTTTGTTCTATTCTCCAGCCTGATCATATTCTTTCCTCCTTTTTTTTCTTTTTTAAACCAACTTCATATTTTGTCAATTCCTTTTTTAGACTCTTTTTAAATGTTCATCTTTACAGGCATATTCCATCCCTTCCTTCTGCTTACCATTATTTTGGTATACATGTAAGTTTTTCTTGCTTTAAAATTTGGGGAGGTAATTGCTTCTATGGACCACAATACACCTAAAGTCAATGTGTGCTTTTCAACAGTCTACCACACACACACACACACACACACACACACACATTTTTTTTCTTTTTCCTCCCTGGGAAAGAAAAGAACACTTTTTTTTTCCTTTCTTCTCCCCCCAGTTTCAGGTCTCTTCTGATTTGGTTACTATATATTAGTCTGGGATCATTGCTACCCTTTTAGTATTTTGTTTTCTCATTTATCTATTCTTACTGGATAAAATGACAAGGCAAAAAAAACTCACCACAATAAAAAAAGAACAAGAGGCAGTATGACAGCTAGGGAACTAATCAATACAGACATTAGCAATATATCAGAACTAGAGTTCAAAATGATGATTATCCAGGTACTACCTGGGCATGAAAAAAACTTGGAAGATATTAGAGAGTACCTTTCTAGATGAATAAAATCCCTTTCTATAGAAATAAAAGAACTAAAATCTAACCAAGTTGAAATTTAAAAAGCTATTAATGAGGTACAATTAAAAATGGAGGCTCTTGGGGCACCTGGTTGGCTCAGTGGGTTAAACCTCTGCCTTCAGCTCGGATCGTGGTCTCAGGGTCCTGGGATCAGGCCCCACATCGGGCTCTCTGCTCTGTTGGGGAGCCTGCTTCCCCCCTCTCTCTCTGCCTGCCTCTTTGCTGCTTGTGATCTCTTGTCAAATAAATAAATAAAACCTTTAGAGGAAAAAAAAAATGGAGGCTCTTACTGCTAAGATAAATGAAACATGAGAGAATTAGTAATATAAAAAACCAAATGATGGAGAATAAAGATCCCGAGCAAAAGAGAGACATACAGCTACTGGGTCATGAGGGGAGAATTCAAGAGAGATAAGTGACACCATAAGATGAACCAATATTAGAATAACTGGGATCCCAGAAGAAGAAGAAAGAGAGAGGGGGGCAGAAGGACTATTGGAGCAAATTATAGCAGAGAATTTCCTTAATTTTGTGAAGGAAACAAGCATCAAAATCCAGGAGGCACAGAGAAACACCCTCAAAATCAATAAAAAATAGGTCCACACCCCATCATCTAATAGGAAAACTTAAAAGTTTCAGTGACAAAGAGAAAATCCTGAAAGCAGCTTGGGACAAGAGGTCTGTAACATACAATGGTAGAAATGTTAGATTGGCAGGAGACTTATCCACAGAGACGGGCCTGCCAGAAAGAACTGGCATGATATATTCAGAGCACTAAACAAGAAGAATATGCAGCCGAGAATACTATACCCAGCTGGGCTGTGTTTGAAAATATAAGGAGAGATAAAAAGCTTCCAGGACAAACAAAAACTAAAAGACAAAAAAGAATTAGCGAACACCAAACCAGCCCAACAGGAAATATTGAAAGGGGTCCTCTAGGCAAAGAGAGAGGCTAAAAGTAACATAGACCAGAAAGGAATAAAGACAATATATAGTAACAGCCACCTTACAGGCAATTCAATGGCACTAAATTCATCTTTCACTAGTTACCTTGAATGTAAATGGGCTAATTGCCCCAATCAAAAGACACAGGGTATCAGAAAAACAAGATTTATTAATATGCTGTCTACAAGAATCTCATTTTAGACCCAAAGAAAATTCCAGATTAAAAGTGAGGGGCTGGAAAACAATTTACCGTACTAATGGACATCAAAAGAAAGCTGGGGTGGCAATCTTTATATCAGATAAATTAGGTTTTAAGCCAAATATCATATAGGAGATGAGGAAGGACACTGTATCATACTTAAAGGGTCTGTCCAATAAGAAGATCTAACAATTTTAAATATCTATGCCCCGAACATGGGAGCAGCCAGTTATATAAACCAATTAATAACAAAATCAAAGAAACACATTGACAATAATACAATAATAGTAGGGAACTTTAACAACCCTCTCACTGAAATGTACAGATCATCTAAGCAAAAGATCAACAAGGAAATAAAAGCTTTCAATGACACACTGGACCAAATGGACATCACAGATATATTTAGAACATTCCATTCCAAAATGACAGAATACACATTCTTCTCTAGTGCACATGGAACATTCTCCAAAATAGATCACATCCTGGGTCACAAATTAGGTCTCAACCAGTACCAAAAGTTTGGGAGGATTCCCTGCATATTTTCAGACCACAATGCTTTGAAACTAGAACTCAATCACAAGAGGAACGTCGGAAAGAACTCAAATACATGGAGATTAAGGAGCATCCTACTACAGAATGATTAGCTCAACCAGGAAATCAAAAAAGAATTATAAAAATTCATGGAAACAAATGAAAATGAAAAGACTACTGTTCTTGGGGCACCGGGATGGCTCAGTGGGTTAAGCATCTACCTTCAGCCTGGATCATGATCTCAAGGTCCTGGGATCGAGCCCTGCATCAGGCTCTCTGCTCAGCAGGAAGCCTGCTTCCCACCTCACTCTCTGCCTCCTGCTCTGCCTACTTGCGATCTCTCTCTCTGACAAAAAAAATAAATAAAATCTTTAAAAAAACGACAACTGTTCAAAATCTTTGGGACACAGCAAAGGTGGTCCTGACAGGAAAGAATATAGCAATATAAGCCTTTCTCAAGAAATAAGAAAGATCTCAAAACATAACCTAACCCTACATCTAAAGGAACTGTAGAAAGAACAGCAAAGGAAGCCTAAACCCAGCAGAAGAGAAATAATTAAGATCAGAGTAGAAATCAATGAAATAGAAACCAAAAGAACAGTAGAACAAATCAATAAAACTAGGAGCTGGTTCTTTGAAAGAATTACTAAGATTGATAAACCCCTGGTCAGACTTATCAAAGAGAAAAGAGAAAGGACTCAAATTAACAGAATCATGAATGAAAGAGGAGAGATCACACCAACACCAAAGAAATGTAAACAATTATAAGAACATATTATGAGCAATTATACACCAGCAAATTGGACGATCTGGAAGAAATGGATGCATTCCTAGGGCCATATAAACTACCAAAACTGAACCAGGCAGAAATAGAAAACACGAACAGACCCATAACCAGTAAGGAGATTGAAGCAGTCATCAAAAATCTCCCAACAAACAAGTGCCCAGGGCCAGATGACTGCCCAGGTGAATTCTACCAAACACTTACATAAGAATTAATACCTATTCTCCTGAAACTGTTCCCAAAAATAGAAATGGAAGGAAAGCTTCCAAACTCATTTCATGAGGCATTACCTTGATCCAAGAACCAGACAATGACCCCATCATAAAGGAGAATTACACACCAATATCCTTGATGAACACAGATGCAGAAATTCTCACCAAAATATTAGTCAGTAGGATCCAACAGTACATTAAAAGGATTATACACCACGACCAAGTGGGATTTATCCCTGGGCTGATAGGTTGGTTCAACACCCGCTAATCAATGTGAAGCAATACATTAATAAAAGAAAAAAGAAGAACCATATGATACTCTCAATAGATGCTGAAAAAGCATTTGACAAAGTACAGCACCCGTTCTTGATCGAAACTCTCAAAGTGTAGGGATAGAGGGCACATACTTCAATATTATCAAAGCCACCTATAAAAAACCCACAATGAATATAATTCTCAATGGGGAAAAACTGAGAGCTTTTCCCCTAAGGTCAGTAACATAGCAGGGATTTCCACTATCACCACTGCTATTCAACATAGGACTAGAAGTCCTAGCCTCAGCAATCAGGCAACAAACAGAAATAAAAGACATCAAAATCAGCAAAGAAGTCAAACTCTCACTCTTTGCAGTTAATATGATACTTTATGTGGAACACCCAAAAGACTCCACTCCAAAACTGCTTCAACTCACACAGGAATTCCATAAAGTGTTAGGATATAAAATCAGTGTACAGAAATCAGTTGCATTTCTATACATCAACAACAGGACAGAAGAAGGAGAAATTAAGGAGTCAATCTCACTTACAAATGCACCCAAATCCATAAGATACTTAGGAATAAACCTAACCAAAGAGGCAAAGAATCTTTATTCAGAAAACTATAAAGTACTCATGAAAGAAATTGAGGAAGGCACAAAGAAATGGAAAAACATTCAATGCTCATGGATTGGAAGAACAAATACTGTGAAAATGTCTATGCTACCTAAAGCAATCTACACATTTAATGCAATCCCTATCAAAATACCATTGATTTTTTTCAAAGATATAGAACAAATAAACCTAAAATTTATATAGAACCAGAAAAGACCCTGAATAGCCAGAGGAAAATTGAAAATGAAAACCAAAGTTGGAGGCATCACAATTCCCGACTTCAAGCTCTATTACAAAGCTGTCATCATAAAGACAGTATGGTACTGGCACAAAAACAGACACATACATCAATGGAACAGAGAAGCCAGAAATTGACCCTCAACTCTATAGTCAAATAAACTTCAACAGAGCAGGAAAGAATGTCCAGTGGAAAAATGACAGTATCTTCAACAAATGGGGTTGAGAAAACTGGACAGCCACATACAGAAGAATGAAACCGGACCATTTCCTTATACCATACACAAAAATAGACTCAAAATGGCTGAAAGACCTCAATGTGAGACAGGAATCAATCAAAATCCTCGAAGAACACAGGCAGCAAACTCTTTGACCTCCACCACAGCAACTACTCCCTAGAAACATCGCCAAAGGCAAGGGAAACAAGGGCAAAAATGAACAATTAGGACTTCATCAGAATCAAAACTTTCACACAACAAAGGAAACAGTCCACAAAACCAAATATACTGAGAGAATGGGAAAAGATATTTGCAAATGACATATCAGATAAAGGGTTAATATCCAAAATCTATAAAGAACTCCTCAATCTCAACACCCAAAGAACAAATAATCCAACCAAGAAGTGGGCAGAAGACATGAACAGACATTTCTGCAAAGAAGACATTCAAATGGCCAACAGATACATCAAAAAGTGCCCAACATCACTCAACATTAGGGAACTACAAACCAAACCTCAATGATATACCACCTCGCACCCGTCAGAAGGACTAAAATTGACAAGTCAGGAAATGATAGATGTTGACAAGGATGCAGAGAAAGGGGAATCCTCGTACACTATTGGTGGGAATGCAAGCTGGTGCAGCTACTCTGGAAAACAGTATGGAGGTTCCTCAAAAAGTTGACAATAGAGCTACCCTACAACCCCACAATTGTACTACTGAGTATTTTCCCTAAAGATACAAATGTAGTGATCTGAAAGGGCATGTGCACCCCAATGTTTGTAGCAGCAATGTCCACAATAGCCAAACTATGGAAAGAACCTAGATGTCCATCAACAGATGAATGGATAAAGAGGATGTGGTGTATATACACAATGAAATACTATGCAGCCATCCAAAGAAATGAACTCTTGCCATTTTGAATGACGTGAATGGAACTAGAGGGTATTACACTGAGTGAAATAAGTCACTCCAAGAAAGACAATTATCATACCTCTCTGATATGAGGAATTTCAGAGGTAGGCAGGGGGCCTGAGGAGTAGGGAAGGAAGAAATGGAAAAAGATGGTATCGGAAGGGAGAAAAACAATAAGAGAATATAAATCACACAAAACAAACTGAGGGTTGCTGGGGGGTGGGGGAGAAGGGAGAGGGTTGTTAGGTTATGGGCATTGGGGAGGGTATGTTCTATGGTGAGTGCTGTGAAATGTGTAAGCCTGATGATTCACAGACCTGTACCCCTGGGGCAAATAATACATTATACATTAATTTTTTAAAAAAGAAAGAAAGAACTCTTAGCACTTGTGGCAACATGGATGGACTTTTAGGGCATTATGTACATGAAATAATTCAGACAGTAAAGACAAATACTATATGACCTTACATGTGAAATATAAAACTACAAAAACAAAACACCTGTCAGTTTCATAGATACAGAGAAGAGGTTGCCAGAGGGATGGGGTTGGTAGAACGTGAAATGGATGAAGGGGGTCAAAGGTACAAACTTCCACTTATCAAATAAGTAAGTCATGCATATGTAATGTAAACCATGGTGATAACAGCTAACAATACTCATTGCATATTTAAAAGTTGCTGACAGTAGATCTTAAAAGTTCTCAGGAAAAAATATTTAACTACATATAGTGATGGATGTTAACCAGACTTATTAGGGTGGTAATTTTGAAATATATACAAATATTGTATTATTATGTTATACATCTGAAATGAATATAATGTATATCAATTATACCTCAATTAATAAAAGATCTGATAAAAGTGAGACCAGTAAGACTGAAGAATAACAAAGAAAACAACCAATAACCAATGTTCAGAATGGAAAGGAATATATCATTAAAAACCCAATAGAAATTTTAAAAAATGAAAGGATGTTAAAGAGATTTAATGTCAAAAATATAAAAGTTCAGAATGACGGATATTTTCTAAAAACATAAAAAAATCAATAAAAGAAAATTAAAAATCTGGATAGTCTTATATGTTTTAAAAAACAGAATCTATAACTAAAGAATTTCCCAAAAAGAAAACTTGTGGTCCAGATGGCATTACCAATGAATTCTTCTAAACATTTAAAGAATAAATAGCATCAGTCTTACATAATCTCTTCAAGAGTGTAAAAAAAAGTTCTGTAGTGCAATTCATTTTAAAAGCTACATAACCTTTATACCAAAATCTAAAAAAAAAAAAAAAAAACTGAAAATAAAGCAAAATTGAAGGCTAGTCTCACTAATGAACAGGGATGGAAAAATTCTAAAACACACACACACACACACACACACACACACACACACATACACACATATGAATACTCACACATATGCCAGTCTGTTATGCAAGATAACTGGAAAAGCAGGTTTTATACTGAAAATAAAATGTCAGTTTAACACTTGAAAATCAATTAATGCAGGTCACCTCATTTACAGAACAAGAGAGAAAATGTGATTAACTCAAATGCAGGAAAAAGCATCTGTTAAAATTCAACACCCATTCTTAATCCATTCTTAGGTTAACTAACCTTATTGTGGTAGTTATTTTTCAAAATATATTTATGTCAAATCATCATGTTCTGTACCTTAAACTTACACAATATTATATGTCAGTTACACCCCCAGTGAAGCTGGGGAAAATTTTAATGCCCATCCGTGATTTATTTTTGATTTTTTAAATTTTCTTCTTATTTTTTATACACATATAATATAACCCCACCACCCTCTTCCAACACCCCT
>RCUC01066067.1:0-50182 GCA_003697995.1 Taxidea taxus jeffersonii
ATTTTATTTTATTTTTTTTGTTGTTAGAGAGAGAGAGAGAGAGAGTGAGCACAGGCAGACAGAGTGGTAGGCAGAGGCAGAGGAAGAAGCAGGCTCCCTGCCGAGCAAGGAGCCCAATGCGGGACTCGATCCCAGGACGCTGGGATCATGACCTGAGCCGAAGGCAGCCGCTTAACCAACTGAGCCACCCAGGCATCCTGGAAAAATTATATTCTGAGGAGACTGTTTAATTCAGTCAGAAGAGCTTGCATCTTGATCTTGGCGTTTGAGCCCAGTGTAGAGATTGTTTAAATAAAACTTTTAAAAAATGCCCTTCCTGTTTGTATTAATTATAATTAAACTTCTTTACAATTCAAAGGTAGCCATATATTTCACTTTAGGAGCTGCATAATGTTAAATTATTTATGAAGTTAGACAGTGGCACTAGATAGTAGACTAAAATACTAACTTTGGTAATACTTGGTTAGTGATATCATGGAATCTTCTAATTTTGTTCATAGTTTTGTGAATTTTTTGAATTTTCAAAAGTGAACAAATAAAAATATTAATGTTTTCTTTCTACTACATAGACAGTACAATACCCATCTTCATAACTCCCATACTTTCCTAAGTATTTTAAAAAATATTTTATTTGACAGAGAGAGAAACTGAGAGAGGGAACACAAGCAGGGGGAGTGGGAGAGGGAGAAGCATGCTTCCCCTGAGCAGAGAGCCCTAGGCGGGCTCTATCCCAGGACCCTGGGATCATGACTTGAGCTGAAGGCAGATGCTTAATGACTGAGCCACCCAGGCACCCCTACTTTCCCAAATATTAAGTACTAAATGTTAACCTATTACTTGAACCTAATTCAATTCCCAATTCCAGAACAGTCCTGAGTAAATGAAGGGAAAATAGAAAGAAGTTTATGACAATAACTTTCTGGTCACATTTCTAGTTAAGTCTAGTGCAGGTGTCACTCTGACTTTGATAACAGTTTCCTTGGTACTCCAATCTCCAATGGCTAAGTCCCTGTCATAGTGGACATCCTTGATACTGACAACCTGACTACTGGACTTCTGCTAATGCTTAGATGTATAACTTTAGATAAAATAGTCTCACAGGGGACATGGTTTAAAACTTATTTCTTACTATAGTTGCATTCAAAAAAGGTAGAAATCTACTATCTTGGGAGGGAGTTATGAACAGTTTTGGGAATCAGGATTATGGCATATATTAAGAAATTGTATGCAAATGTGCATTTTTTCAGGGCAGAGGACATCTAAATCATCAGATTCTCAAAAGGACTACCATCCTAAAAGAAATTAAGATATGAAACACTTTTTTCATTTACATAGAAATAGTTTTTGAGAGAGACTGATAATAAAAAGGTAGCATTTATTTACTGGCTTAGCTTTTTACATAAATTATATCATGTTATCCACCCAACTACTCTGTAAGTTCTATAATGACCATAATTATTTCCACCTTTAGATGAGAAAACAGAGGATTAAAACAAGGAAGTGACTGGTGAAAACCACATGGCTAAGAAGCAGTGAACCTAGAATATAAAACTATGACATTTTCTGACTCCAAACAAGAGTTATAACTATCATTTCTCAAATTGTAGTGTTTTTGTACACTCTTGAGATACAGCAAGGTATTTACAAAATGTGAGAGTCCTCTATGAGAAGTTTTAAATTTTGTTTTTGTATTTGGATGATAACTTAGCATAAATGCAAGTGTATTTTGGATTATTTTGAATGACCATCTTATAACTGAAACTGCCGCATGATTTCATTGATTTCAGGATCCACATTTGCAATTTGTTACTGATAGTATTAGTGCCAAATGATCACATGAAGTGATAGTGATTAAATTTTAATGCAGTATATTTTGAACTGACATATCTAAAGATGTATTTTGGAGGGGTTCTTGTGTTCTCAGATCTGAGAATTGCTTTGTTATAATTTTTCATCATGTATTTATTAATTCATTAAATATTAAGAACTTTCTAAAAGCCATGCATCTCAAAAAATAAACCAAGTAAAGAAACATGCTTCTATGTTGGCTGCATAAATATTTATAATTGTTATATGCTCTTTGATTATTCCCTTTATGATTATGTAGTGTCCTTTGTTTCTTGTCACAGTGTTTGTTTTAAAGTCTATTTTGATCGATGTAAGTATTGCTACCCCAGTTTTCTTTTAACTTAACATTTGCATGGTAAATGTTTCTCCAATACTTTACTTTCAATCTGCATGTGTCTCTATGTCAGAAGTGAGTCTCTTATAGGCAGTATATATATGCATCTTTTTTAAAATTTATTTTTCCACCCTGTCTTTCGATTGGAGCACTTAGTCCATTTACCTTCAAGATAATTATGGAATTATGGATGGGTATATACATATTGACATTTTGTTACTTTTTTACAATTGTTTTTGTAATCTTCTCTGTTTTTTTCTGCTTTTCATTCTCTCCTTATAGTTTCATGGCTTTATTTCGTGACATTTCTTGATTTCCTCTTCTTTATTTAATGTGTATGTATTACAGGTTTTTGATTTATGGTTACCATTAGATTCATATACAACATCATAAGCATGTAACAGTCTATATTAAGTTGGTGGTTGCTTACATTTGAACCCTACTTTTTTTTTCTTTCATTTTTATTTTTCCTTTCCTTTCCTTTCTTTTTTTCTTTTCTCTTTCTTTCTTTCTTTCTCTCTTTCTTTTCTTTTCTTTATTTCTTTCTTTCTCTTTTCTTTCCCTTTTTTTGTTAAGTAAGCTCTATGCCCAACATGGGGCTCAAACTCATGATCCCCAAATCACTTTTTAACTGACTGAGACAGCCAGGTGGTCCAAATTTGAAGTCTTTCTAAAAGCACTACTTTTTTTGTACTCTCTTTCTATCATGTTTTATGCATACAATATATTTTACATCCTTTTATTTTGTGAATACCTTGCCTGATTCTTATAAATATATTTGATTTTACTGCTTTTGTGCTTTAACCACTATACTGGTTTTATAATTACTTGATCTATTACTTTTATTGGATGTTTTCATTTACATGTGACTTTATTTTTCTTTTTATAATTGTTTTTCTCCTGATTTTGGTCTTTTCTTCCCACTCAAAGAACTCCCTTTAATGTTTCTTATAAGACTATTTTAGTGGTGACAAACTCCTTTAATTGTTTTTTGTCTGGGAAACTCTCTTTATTATGAGTGATAATCTTGCTGTTTGGAGTATTCTTGGCGGCAGTTCTTTTTGTTTTTGTTTTGTTTTGTTTAGTACTTTGAATATATCATGCCACTCCTTCCTGGCCTGCAACGTTTCTGTTGAAAAATCAAGTGACATATGCATGGAATTTCCCTTGTATGCAACTGTTTTCTCTTGCTGATTTTAAAATTCTCTTAACCAATACTTTATATCATCTTAATTACAACATGTCTTGCTGTGCTTGATTTCTGACTACATCTCCTATCCCTATCCATTTTGATGTGTCATCCTTTCTAGGATTAACTGTGGAGAGTCTCTTCTGTAAATCTTCAGGTTGTTTTCTGAGTTAATTGCACTTATGAGGCTGTTATCATTATGTATCCATGGAATGAGTAACCTTGGAATTCTTATACCTCCCCATTTTCCAAGAACCCCAAGAAACAGTTTTTAGAGGGCTCACAGGGACTCACTCACTCCAGAGTTCAGTGCAGAGGCACTGAAACTGAAACACACCTCTAGTCTTTCTGTGAAAGAGGCCCAATTGCTTGTCTTGGTGGTTTCATATGAGGGGCAATATCCTGGTTTGGTGCAGAGGTAGGGGCCTACTGAGATGCTCTGCAGGGGTAGAGGTCAGTGGGCACCATCTTTGCCCTCATCCCCTTGGTCTTGGTATCTGGTGTCAGTGAAAGAGGCTTGTTGGCTTATCTTTATAGCTGTAGTCTAATGTACTGCCTTCTAATTAAACACATCTACAAGCTGACTACATTTTCTTTTAGAGACCAGGAGTTGGTGAGCACCTCAGTCATGTTTTCCAACCTTACCCCAGGTTGTCAGTGTCCAGTGTCTCTGAGAAAGGAACTTATGTATGTGTTTGGAATATTGGCTTTTGTGGCTGCCACATTGAACACATCTCTTGATAGCCTGGCACTGGCGGTCAGTGCTTTTGTTCACAGGCTTAATGAGATGGTAGCAAAGAAAAAAATTCTTAATGGGCAATCACTCCAAGGCTCAGTGAAGACATAGCAGACAGAAACTCCCAGACTCTGTGTTCCAGTTTTACCCCAAAAGAGGTACTTTTCCATACAAATGCTGCTGCCTGAGGAAATGTTAGTATCATGGTGGCATAAATCATTTCTTTTATCTACCTGCTTTAATTTACAATTAATTGGATATTCATAATAAAAAAATGCTTCTGGAAGAGGAGGCAATATGGCAGAAGAGTAGGGGACCTTGATTCATCTGGTCACTTGAATTTAGCTGGATAACTATCAAACATTCTGAACACCCATGAATTCAGCCTCAGATGTAAGAAAATATATCTGGAATTCTACAGGTGGAAAAGCAACTGCTTTTTACAAGGTAGGAGATGTGAAGTTGTAAATCCAAGGGGAGATATCTGAACATGGAGGGAACATCCATAAGCCATCTACTAGAAGGTGGTATAGCCCCCAAAGGGCAAAATCAGAACCCTTAGAAATCTGATCCAGTGAGAAACAACCCTGTCTGAAAAGAAATGAAAAGGGCAGAATCTAGGTGGGTCAGTGTTAATCTCAGAATCCCAGGAGTCACATAACTAATAAGGGTGCCTGAGCCAGTAGAGTGCCCAAGTAGTAGAGCAGGGAAAGTGGCAACAGTCAGAGAGTCCAGGAGGAGACTCTCAACTCAGGTCACCATAAACTGCAAGGCAGGCTGATCCAGTGACCATTTTATGCCTGAGAACCCAGAAAAAGAATGGAATGTGCAGACCATTTTCCATCCCTTTGGCAGGAACTAAATGGGTGCATCCATGACTGGGGAAGAGCTCTCAGGGGGGTGGCCCCAGAAAGGACAGTAGGGTACCACTCAGTCATTCTCTAGGAGTGGCAGAGTAGGTACATGCACAAACCCACAAAGGCTCTTGGCCCTGGGGTACACAAAGGGCAGTAATGCAGGTCTCTTGGACTAACCCAGGAGGATTGCTGTGGACATGCACCACAGGAGTCTGTGGAGTTTGGCACACATAAAACTGAAGACTGTTTGTCCAAGAGGGTATATTAAAGAGAAAGGGCTGTGAAGTTCTTTCAGCTTTGGGACTGGAGATTGGGGCACAGCCATTTTTATTCGGATCCTCTAAAGAGGCATGGAAAGCTTTCAGGGAAAAAAAAAAGCTACACAGAGGACCAGCTTACACTGAGCCTAGCCCCATGGCAAGGGGCTGTGCAACTCAGCCCAGGAAAAGACACTTGAAAAACAGCACAGCAGACCCCTCTCCCAGAAGATAAACTGGAAGAACAGGTGCCCAACTGGTTTAGAGATCCCATAAGACTTTAAACTTCAGACTAGGGGAAAATAGTATACCAAACTCGAGGTTTTTTTTTCTCATGATTCATTTACCTTTCAGTCTTAAATTTTCCATTACTTTTTTTCTTTTTTCCTATTTCAACTAGTTTCTTATTTTAGCAACTCTTTGTTTTTAAGTCACTTTTTAACTTTAATTTTTTTGCATCTATAAATATAGATAGATAGAGATAGAGATAACTATATTTTTTGATATAGATTTAGATTTCTGGCCCTGTTTCACTCCACTCTATTTTATTTTTGTGTATATAAAAGTTTTTCATCTTGCAATTTTGGGATATAATGTCTTCTAACAAACATGCCAAAATTCACTCAGGTACAAGTGGATCACCCTGCTTTGTCCACCCAGTGAGATTATATTCTCTCCCCCACCTTTTTTTCTCTTTCTTTTGTTGTTTTGTTTAATTTTGTTTTTGTTTGCTTTGCTATTTTGGTTTTCTGATCACTTTGGATTTGTCTAGTGTGTATTTTGTTGGGTCATGTTGATATTTCAGATTCTGCTCACTTGCTCACCCATTTTTCTCTGGGCAAAATGACTACGAGTAGGAATTCAGAACAAAATAAATAACCAGAGTTAGTGTTCTCTGCCACAGTTCTAATTGATATAGATATAAGTAAGGTGTTAGAGATGGAATTCAGGATGACAATAATAAAGTTAATAGCTGGGCTTGAAAAAACCATGAAAGACAGTAGAGAATCTCTTAGTGCAGAAATGAGATCTAATCAGGTTGAACTTAAAAATGCTATAACAGAGATGCAGTTTAAATTGAATGCTCTAACAGCTAGTGTGAATGAGGCAGAAAAGAGAGTAAGAAATCTAGAAGACAGGCTGATGGAAATGAAGGAATTTGAGGAAAAGAGAGAAAAACTACAGCCCATGAAGAAAAGCTTCAAGAAATTCTTGATGCCCTGAAATAAACCAATGTCAGAATTACTGGGGTTTCTGGCAGTGAAAAGGGAGTGCCAGAAGGTATATTGGAGGAAATCATAGCTGAGAACTTCCATAATCTGGGGAAGAAAATAAGCATTCATGTCCAAGAGAAAGAGAGGACTCTTTCCAAAAATCAATAAAAAATAGATCAACACCCCAACATATAGTAGTAAAGCTTGCATATTTTAGAAAGAGAAAATACTGAGAGCAGCTCAAGAGAAGTGACTCCTTATCTACAGAGGGAGAAACATCAGACTGACATCAGACTTATCCACACAAACCTAGAAGGCCATAAAGGGTTGGCATGATATATTCAGGGTACTGAACGGAGAAGAACATCCAGCAAGGCTGCCATTCAGAATGGAGGGAGAGGTAAAAAACTTCCAGGACAGACAGAAGCTGAAAGAATATGTGATCACCAAGCCAGTCCTGCAAGAAATATTAAGGGGGATACTGAAAGGGAAGAGAAAGCCCAAGAGTAATATAGACCAGGAAGAAACAGAGAAAATCTACAGAAACATGGACTTTAAAGGCAATACAATGGCACTAAATTCATATCTTTCAATAGTTACTCTTAATGTAAATGGGTTGAATGTTCCCATCAAAAGACATGGGGTTTCAAAAAAAAAAAAAAAGACATGGGGTTTCATACTGGATAAAAAAAAAAGGACACACCCATATGGTATCTACAAGAGACTCATTTTAGACCTAAATACACCTGCAGACTGAAATTGAGGGTTTGGAGAAGCATTTACCATGCTAATGGACTTCAAATAAAAGCAGGGATAACAATCCTCATATCAGACAAATTCTATTTTAAACCAAAGACTGTGATAAGAGATGAAGGGGAACACTATATCATACTTAAAGGCTCTATCTAACAAGAAGATCTAACAATTATAAATATAAATGGCCCCAAGTTAGAAACAGTCAAATATATAAACCAATTAATAACCAAAGTAAATAAACACATGGATAATAGTACATTACTATTAGGGGGTTTCAACACCTCACTCACAACGATGGACAGATCATCTAAGCAGAAGATCAACAAAAAAACAAGGACTTTGAATGACACATTGGACCAGATGGATTTCACAGATATATACAAAACACTCCATCCTAAAACAACAGAATACTTATTTTTCTTAACTGCATATGAGGCATTCTCCAGAACAGATAACATGCTGGGTCATAAATCAGGTATCAACCAATATCAAAAGATTGGAATTTTTCCCCGCATATTTTCAAACCACAGTGCTTTGAAACTGGAACTCAGTCATAAAAGGAAATGTGAAAAGAACTCAACCACTTACAGAATAAAGAACATTCTAATAAGGAATGAATTGGTCAACTAGGAAATTAAAGAAGAATTTTAAAAAAACATGGAAACTAACGAGAATGAAAACATTTCTGTTCAGACTCAATGGGATACAGCAAAGGAAGTCCTAACAGGGATGTACATTGCAATGCAAGCCTCTCTCAAAAAAATCAGAAAAATCTCAAATACACAAGCTGATCTTCCACCTATACAAGCCAAAAAAAGAACAACAAATAAAGTCTAAACCAAGCAGGAGAAGAAAAATATTAAGGACTGGAGCAGAAATCAAGGAAATAGAAATCAGAAGAACAAAGAACAGATCAATGAAACTAGGAGCTGGTTCTTTGAAAGAATTAATAAGATCAATAAACCTCTAATCACACTTATCCAAAAGAATAAATGGAGAGAGATTACGACTAACACCAAGGAGAGAAACAATTATTAGAAATTATTATCAGCAACTATATACCAACAAATTAAGCTACCTGGAAGAAATGGATGTATTTCTGGAAACTTTTAAACCACCAAGACTGGAACAGGAAGAAATGGGCAATCTGAACAAACCAATAACCAGTAACAAATTTGAAGCAGTAATCAAAGACCTCCCAGAAAACAAGAGTGCAGGGCCAGATAGCTTCCCAGAGGAATCCAAATGTTTAAAAAAGAAATAATACCTATTCTACTGAAGCTGTTTCAAAAAATAAAAACAGAAGGAAAACTTCCAAACTCATTCTAGAAGGCCAGCATTACCTTGATCCCAGACAAAGACCCCATCCAAAAATAAACAAACAAACAAACAAAAAAAACAGAACAATATCCCTGAAAATGGATGCTAGAATACTCACCAAGATATTAGCAAATAGGCTCTAATAGTACATTGAAAGGATTATCCATCACGACTAGGTAGGATTTATTTCTGGGATGAAAACATTATTCAACATTCCCAAATCAATCAACATCATGGAGCACACTAATAAAAGACGAGAACCATATGATCCTCTCAACTGATGCAGAAAAAGAATTTAACAAAGTACAGCATTCTTTCTTTCTTTCTTTTTAAAGATTTTATTTATTTATTTGACAGAGATCACAAGTAGGCAGAGCAGCAGGCAGAGAGAGGGGGGTGAAGCAGGCTCCCCGCTGAGCAGAGAGCCCAATGCGGGGCTCAATCCCAGGACCCTGGAATCATGACCTGAGTTGAAGACAGAGGCTTTAACCCACTGAGCCATCCAGGTGCCCCACAGCATTCTTTCTTAATTAAATCTCTTCACAGTGTAGGGATAGAGGGAACGTTCTTCTATTATAAAAGCCATCTACAGAAAGCTCATAGCGAATATCATTCTCTCTTTTTTTAAAAGATTTTATTTATTTTTATTTGTCAGATAGAGAGAGCGTGGGAGCGAGCACAGGCAGACAGAATGGCAGGCAGAGGGAGAAGCAGGCTCACTGCTGAGCAAGGAGCCTAATGTGGGACTTGATCCCAGGACGCTGGGATCATGACCTGAGCTGAAGGCAGCCACTCAACCAACTGAGCCACCCAGGCGTCCCGAATATCATTCTTAATGGGGAAAAACTGAAAGGTTTTCCGTAAGGTCAGGAACACAGCAGGGATGTCCACTATCACCATTGCTATTCAGCACAGTATTAGAAGTCTTAGCCTCAGCAATCAGACAACAAAAAGAAACAAGACATTCAAATTGACAAAGAAGTCAAACTTTCACTCTTTGCAGATGATGTGACACTTTATGTAGAAACTCTGAAAGACTCCACCCCAAAACTGCTAGAACTCATATAGGAATATAGCAATGTGGCAGGATACAAAATCAATTCACAGACATCAGTTGAATTTCTATACACTAACAATGACACACAAGGAAGAGAAATTAAGGAATCAATCCCATTTACAACTGCACGAAAAAACACAAGATATTTAGGAATAGAGTTAACCAAAGAGTTAAAGGCTCTGTACTCTAAAAGCTACAGAACACTTATGAAAGAAATTGAGGAAGACACAAATAGATGGAAAAACATTCATTGCTCATAGTTTGGAAGAATAAGTATTGTTAATTGTCTATGCTGCCCAGAACAATTTACACTTTTAATCCAATCCCGATCAAAACACCATTGACAGTTTTCACAGAACTGGAACAAACAATCCTAAGAGTTGTATGGAACCAGAAAGACCCTGAATTGTCGGGATTGTTGAAAAAGAAAACCAAAGCTGGGGGCATCAAAATTCCTGACTTCAAGCAATATTACAAAGCTATAGTCATCAAGATACTATGATATTGGTACAAAAACTGAAACATAGAGCAATGGAACAGAATGGAGAGCCCAGAAATCAACTCTTGAATCTATGGTCAACTAATCTTTGACAAATCAGGAAAGAATATCCAATGGAAAAAAGACAGTCTCTTCAATAAACGGTGCTGGGAAAACTGGACAGCCACATGCAGAAGAATGAAACTGGACCATTTTCTTACACAATACACGATGATAAACTCAAAATGGATGAAAGACCTAAATGTGAGGCAGAATCCATCAAAATCCTAGAGGAGAACATAGGCTCCTAGAGGAGACATTGACATTGACCACAACAACTTTGAGATACATCTCTAAAGGCAAGGGAAACAAAAGCAAGAATAAATTTTGGGACTTCATCAAGATAAAAAGCTCTTCGCAGCAAAGGAAATAGACAACCAAACTAAGAGGAAATCCACAGAATGGGAGAAGAAATGTGCAAATGACTTTTAAGATAAAGGCTGGTATCCAAGATCTTTAAGGAACTTCTCAAACTCAATACCCAAAAAACAAACAATTCAGTCAAGAAATGGGCAGTAAACATGAACAGACAGTTCTTCAAAGAAGATATACAAATGGCTAATACACACATGAAAAATGTTCAACACCACTTGCCATCAGGGAAATACAAATCAAAACGACAATGAAATACCACCTTATGCCAGTTGGAATGGCCAAAATCAACAAGATAAGAAACAAGTGTTGGTGAGGTTGTAGAGAAAGGAGAATCCTCCTATACTGTTGGTGGGAATGTATGCTTGTGTAGCCACTCTGGAAAATAGTATGTTGGTTCCTCAAAAAGTTAAAAATAGAGCGACCCTACAATCCAGTGATTGCAGTAGTAGGTATTTACCCTAAAGATACAGATGTAGTAAAAGGAAGGGACATATGCCTTCTGATATTCATAGCAGCAATGTCCACAATAACCAAACTGTGGAAGGATCCAAGATGTCCTTCCACAGATGAATGGGTAAAGAAGATAACATTCATATATACAATGGAACATTACTCATCCATCAGAAAGGATGAATACTTACCACTTGCATCGACATGGATGGAACTAGAGGGTATTATGCCAAATGAAATAAATCATGCAGAGAAAGACAATTATCATATGGTTTCACTAATATGTGGAACATAAGGAATAGAGTGGAGGAACAATGGGAAAGGGGGGGAAACTGAATAGGAAGAAATCAGAGAGGGAGAAAAACTGAGAGACAATGGACTCTGGGAAACAAACAGGGTTGCAGAAGGGAGGGGAGTGGGAGGATGGGGTAACCAGGTGATGGGGTAACTGGGTAATGGGTATTAACTTGTGGTAATGAGCACTGGGTGTTATATGCAACTAATGAATCTTTGAAGACTACAACAAAAACTTATGATGGACTATATGCTGGCTAACTGAACATAAAAAAAATGTCTATGCTATGCAGAGCAATCTACATATTCAATGCAATCCCTATCAAAATAGTATCAACATTTTTCTCAGAGCACTAAAAAATAATCCTAAAATGTTTATGGACCCACACAAGACCCCAAATACCAAAGGAAATTTGAAAAAGAAAACCAAAGCTGTGGCATCACAATTCCCCACTTCAACTCTATTACAAAGCTGTAATCATGAATACAATTATGGTGTTGACACAAAAACAGACACATAGATGAATGGAACAGAATAGAAAATCCAGTATTGGACCATCAACTCTGGTCAACTAATCTTTGACAAAGTAGGAAAGAATATCCAATGGGGGAAAAAAAAAACAGTCTCTTCAACTAATGGTGTTGGGAAAATTGGACATCCACATGCAGTAGAACACAACTGGACCATTTCTTTACACCATACACAGTGATAAACTCAAAATGGATGAAAGACCCAAATGTGAGGCATGAACCCATCAAAATCTTAGCAGAGAACACAGTCAGAAATCTCTTTTAACTTGACTGCAGCAAGTTCTTGCTAGACACGTCTCCAAAGGCAAG
Source organism: Taxidea taxus jeffersonii (assembly GCA_003697995.1). Taxonomy (NCBI): domain Eukaryota; kingdom Metazoa; phylum Chordata; class Mammalia; order Carnivora; family Mustelidae; genus Taxidea; species Taxidea taxus. Next base: position 12,066 of record RCUC01066067.1, read on the forward strand.
GGAAACAAAAGCAAAAATAAATTTTGGAACTTCATCAAGATAAACTGATTTTGCACAATAGAGGAAGGAGTCAGCAAAACTAAAAGGCCACCTACAGAATGGGAGAAGATATTTTAAAAGATATATCAGGTACATGGCTAGTATGCAAAATTTATAAAGTGCTTATCAAACTCCACATCCAAAGAACAAATAATCCAAACAAGAAATGGGAAGAAGACATGAACAGACATTTCTCCAAAGAAGACATACATATGGCCAACCCACACATGAAAAAGTGCTCAACATCACTCAGCATTAAGGAAATACAAATCAAAATTGCAATAAGATACCACCTTACACCAGTCAGAATGGTTGAAATTAACAAGACAGCGAACAACAAATGTTCACGTGGGTGTGGAGAAAGGGGAAACATCTTAAACTGTTGGTGGGGATGCAAGCTGGTACAGCTATCCTGGAAAACAGTATGGAGGTTCCCCAAAAAGTTAAAAATAGGACTACCCTATAACCCAGCAATTGCACTACTAGGTACTTATCACAAAGATACAGCTGTAGTGAAAAGAAAGGACCCGTGCATCCCAATGTTCATAGCAGCAATGTCCACAATAGCCAATCTATGGAATGAGCTGGGATGTCCTTCTACAGATGAATGGATAAAGAAGATATGGTTCATATATACAATGGAATATTACTCAGCCATTTGAAAGGATGAATACCTACCATTTATATCAATGTGGATGGAACCAGATGGTATTGTACTAAGTGAAATAAGTCAGTCAGAAAAAGACAACTATCATATTACTTCACTCATACATGGAATATAAGGAATAGTGCAGAGAATCATAGAGGAAAGGAGGGAAAAGTGAATAAAAAGAAATCAGAGAGGACGAAAAACCATGTAAGACTCTTGACTCTAGAAAACAAATTGAAGGTTGCAAAAGGGAAGGTGGTTGGGGGTATGGGGTAACTGGGTGCTGGGTATTAAATAGGGCATGTGATGTGATGAGCACTGGGTGTTATATGCAACAGATGAATCACTGAACACTGCATTTGAAAATGATGATGTGCTATATCGTGGCTAATTGAATTTAAATTAATAAATGAAGAAGATGTTAGGTGAAAAAAATGGTTCTGCACAGCACACCAGGACACACGAGAGATTCATTCATTTCTACACCCATAAGTGGGTAGATTGGACAGTGGATGAAGCTGTGGTAATAAAGCTTGTGGCAGCAGAAGAAGAGATGGCACTGAAGCCAGCGGAACCAGTGGCATGTCTGGCATTGGGTCAGATTGACCTTTGTGACAGAGGAGGTTGAGAGTGAAGGTGACACATAGGGTCTGCCTGGACCTGTTGTTCTCTCTGAAGAGAGACCACAGTGACTACTGGGAGGGAAAGGAATGTAAGTAAACAAGGTAACTAAAGGAAAGTGTCTCTGGCTGTCTTCTCTGAAATTCTGGCAAAAGAGCCATCCAAGGTGCTCTGCGAACCACCCAGACTAGAGGATACACCAAGTTTGTCATGGTGACACTCAAAGACCCCAGTGCTGAGTATATACCCGCCCCTCACCTCCGACTCTACTGCCATCTATTATTTTCTCCACCAGTTATTGATTTATGTGTGTGCTTCCAGCCTGTCAGCTCTGACATGAGAAACCTAAAACTTGTGCTGCAGTGCCACCTCCCGGTAAACAAGAGTAAAGCTAATAACCAACTTGAACAATTAGAATCAAAGTACAGCTATACCTTGGAGATATTCTGTGTTCAGTTCCAGACCACCACAAAGTAGCTAGTCAAATGAGGTAGGTTTTTGTTTGTTTTCAGTGCATATAAAAAGTTAGACTTTTTCTGTACTGTATTTTATTAAGTATGCAATAACATTAAGCTTGAAAAATCAATGTATGTACCTTAAATAAAAATACTTTCATCTTAAAAAAATGCTAACCATTATCTGAACTTTTAACAAGTCATAATTAATGACCCCCAGATAACTATAATAAATATAATAATGTTGAAAAGTTTTGAAATATTGTGAAAGTTATCACAATATGACCAAGACATGAAGTTAGCAAATGCTATTGAAAAAATGGCATCTGGGGTTATGGATATTGGGGAGGGTATGTGCTATGAAATGTGGGGAGGGTTAGTGCTGTGAAATGTGTAAACCTGGCAATTCACAGACCTGTACCCCTGGGGATAAAAATACATTATATGTTTATAAAAATTTTAAAAACATAATAAAAAAGGAGAAAAAAATGCCATCAGTAGATTTGCTCAATGCTTGTTTGCTACAAACTTTCAAATGCAAAAACATAGTATCTGTGAGGCACAATAAGAAGACATACAGTAAAATGAGGTATGCTTAAAGCCTTGCTTAAGTAAGAAAGGTGCTTGTTATTTTGTATGCAATGGGAGGGACATGTTTCATCAAACATTTTGAAAAATCATGGTGACAAGGTATCACAAAAAGAAAATGATGATTTTTCAGAAACAAAACCCAAACACGTGGAATATTTCAATCTAATGATGAAGGGTTCAAAATAGCAGTTACAGAAAAATTCAAGGAGCTACAAGAAAACTTAAAAAGGCAACACAATGGTATCATGAATAAAATTAGCTAACAGAAGTACTTTACCAAGCGATTGACATTCTTAAATGTACAAACAAACAAAAAAGCACATAGAACCTCTTGAGATAAAAAGAAACGTTAATAAATGAGGTGAAGAATGCATTAGGATGCTTTGGAAATACAACATATCAGATGGAAGAGAGAATTTGTGAGCCTGAAGATAGGAATTTAGAAATGATTCTGATGTTCCTCTCTGATTTTGTCACTTTGTCACCCCCACTTTCCCTACAATCCTCTGCTTTGTTACTTAAATTCCACATATGAATGAAATCATTATGTTAGTTAGTTGAATTTAAATAAAATAAAATTTTAAAAGAAAAAAATATTCTGGTGGAAGAGAAAAGAGAACTAAGTTTTTTAAAAAGTGAAGAAACATTAGGAGCTATCAGACTACATTAGGAAAGTCAACATAAGAATAATGGAAATAGGGGCACCTGGGTGACTCAGTGGGTTAAAGCCTCTGCCTTCAGCTCAGGTCATGACCTCAGGGTCCTGGGATTAAGCCCCGCCTCAGCAGGGAGCCTGCTTCCCCACCCCCCACCCCCGCTCTCTCTGCATGCCTCTCTGCCTACTTGTGATCTTTGTCTGTCAAATAAATAAATAAAAATATTTTTTAAAAAGAATAATTGAAATAGAGACACCTGGGTGACTCAGTCAGTTGAGCATCTGCCTTTGGCTCAGGTCACAATCCCAGGGTTTCGGCATTGAATCCTCCATTAAGCTCCTTGCTCAGCGAGGAGCCTACTTCTCCTTCTGCTTGTTGATCCCCTTGCTTGTGTTCTCTCTCTCCTTCTCTCTCTGAAGAATAAATAAATAAAGTCTTAAAAAAAGAATAATGGAAATTGCAGAAGGAGAAAAAAAGGAAGAGAACAGAGGACAGAGAATTTATTAAAAAAATAATAGCTATGAACTTCTCAAACCTGGGGAAGGAACTGGATACACAAGTACACTAATCTAGAAAAACTAATTGTCTCAACACAAAAAGAACTTCTCCAAAACAGATTATATTAATCCTGTCAAAAGTCAATAATAAAGTATTTTAAAGGTACCTGGGGGTGTGGTGGGGAGAGACAGTAACCTACAAAGAAACTTTCATTAGAGTATCAAGAGATTTCTGAGCAGAAACCCTACAGACCAGGAAAGAGTGGAATAACAAATTCAAAATAATGAAAGATAAAATCTGCCACCCAAGAACACTCTGTCTGGCAGAGTTTTCTTTCAGATATGAAAGATAAACAAAAGCTTCCTCAAGCAAACAAAAGTGGAAGGATTTCACCACCACCAGATTTGCTTTACAAAAAATATTGAGGGATGCCTGGGTGGCTCAGTTGGTTAAGCAACTGCCTTCGGCTCAGGTCATGATCCCAGCATCCTGGGATCGAGTCCCACATCGGGCTCCTTGCTCGGCAGGGAGCCTGCTTCTCCCTCTGCCTGTGCTCTCTCTCTCTCTCTCTAACAAATAAATAAATAAAAATCTTTAAAAAAATATTGAAAGGAGATTTTCAAGTTGAAACTTAAAGGCAAAAATACACATAATTCTGAGTAAAGTGACCAATAGAAATAGAAATCTATAATTCTTTTTTTTTGTAATATCAAACTCTTAATTATAGGATAAAGGTTAAAAGAAAAAAACATTAAAATTAACTATATTTAAAAAAAACATTGTTTTCTTAATTCCTCTTTCTGCCACTTCAGTACTAGTGTATATAAATGCAAGATTTCTGTATATTAATTTTGTATATTAATTCTGTATATTAATATAGATTAATATAGATTCTGTATATTAATTCCTGCAAGTTTATTTAACTCATTCATCAGTTCTAATAGATTTTTGGTGGATTCACTAGGGTTTTTTATATACAGTATCATGTTATCTGGAAATAGTGAAAGTTTTAATTTTTACTTATCATTTTGGTTGCCTATTTTTTTCCTCATTTGATGGTGAGGTTAGGACTTCCAGTGCTATGTTGAATAAAAGTGGTGAGGATGCACATGCTTGTCTTGTTCCTCATCTTAGAGGAAAAGCTCTCAGTTTTTCACTATCAAGAATGATGTTAGCTGTGGGTTTTTCACATATGGACTTTATTATGTTGACGTATCTTCTCCCTAACCTTACTTTGTTGAGTTTTTTTATTAAGATTTTATTTATTTACTTGACATACAGAGATCATAAGTAGGCAGAGAGGCAGGCAGAGAGAGAGGAAGGGAAGCAGGTTCCCTGCTGAGCAGAAAGCCTGATGTGGGGCTCAATCCCAGGACCCTGAGACCATGACATGAGCTGAAGGCAGAGGCCTAACCCACTGAGCCACCCAGGCACCCCACTTTGTTGAATTTTTATCATGAATGTATGCTGTGCTTTGTAAAATGCTTTTTATGCATCTATTAAAATGTAACTTCTTTGGCATTGGCCTTAGAAACATTTTTCTATATATATCTTCTCTGGCAAGGGAAACAAAAGCAAAATTGAATTATTAAGACTATGCCAACATAAAAAGTTTTGCACATTGTAGGAAGCCATCATCAAAACAAGTAAGATATTCAAGATTATATATACGATAAGGGGTTAATATGCAAAATATATAAAAAATTTATACAACTCAACACACACACACAAAACACCCACAAATAATCTGATGAACAAATGGGGAGAGGACCTAAATAGACATTTTTCCAAAGAAGACATAGAAATGGCCAACAAACATATGCAAAGATGCTCACCATCATTATCCTCAGGAAAATGCAAATCAAACCAAAAAGGGCAACAAAAGATAAATAAGGGAATTATGTAATAATAAAATAGCTACAGAATACACATTCTTCTCAAGTGCACATGGAATATTCTCCAGGATGGATCATATGATAGGCCACAAAACAAATCTTAGCATATTTTAAGAAAATCGAAATCATGCCAAATATCTTCTCTGACTACAATATCATGAAACTAGAAATCAACAGGAGAAAAGGGAGAATATTTACAAATACTTGGAAATTAAACACAATACTTCTAAACAACCATTGGGTCAAAGAATAAATCAAAAGGGAGATAAAAATTATCTGAAAACAAAGAAATAAAATACAAAATATCAAATATTGTGTGGTTCAGCAAAAGCAGTTCTAAGAAGAAATTTAATAGCAATAAATGCATAAGTTAAGAAGTTAGAAAGTTCTCAAATAAACAATGTAGTGTTACACTTCATGGAAATTGGAAAGGAAGAACAATTTAAGCCTAAATTTAGCAGAAGGAAGGAAATTAGAAAGATGAATGGTTATAAATGAAATAGAGACCAGAAAAATAGTGGAAAGAATCCAAAAAAAATTAAGGGCTGCTTCTTTGATAAAATTGACAAACCTGTCTAAATAGATAACCTAACTGAAAAAAAGATAAAAGGTTAAAATAAAAGTAAAAATGAAAAAAGAAGACATTACAGCTAATACTACACAAATACATAGTATCATGAGACAAAAAGAAACAATCATATGCCAATAAATTACATAATGTAGAAGAAATTAATACATTTCTAGAAACACGCAAGCTGCCAAGAATTAATGAAGTAATGAAAAATTTGAACCTGTCTCACATTTAGGTTTTTCATCATTTTTAATTTATCTTTGTATATAGCATAAGAGAATGGTCCAGTTTCATTCTTCTGTATGATGGAATATTACTCAGCCATCAGAAAACGTGAATATCTACCATTTGCATTGATATGGTTGGAGGAACTGGAGGATATTATGCCAAGTGAAATAAGTCAAGCAGAGAAAGACAATTATATGGTTTCACTCATATGTGGAATATAAGTAATAATGCAGAGGACCATAGAGGAAGAGAGGGAAAACTGAATAGGACAAAAGCAGAGAGGGAGACAAACCATGACAGACTCTTGACTAGGAAACAAACTGAGGGTTGCTGGAGGGGAGGTGGGTGGGGGGATGTGGTAACCAGGTGATGGGTACTAAGGAGGTCACATGTTGTGATGAGCACTGGGTGTTATACACAACTGATGAGTCATTGAACACTACATCAAAACCTAATGTACTATATGTTGGCTAATTGAACATTAAATAAATAAATAAATAATAAAATAAATAAAAAATCTGAACCACCAATAAAGAGTGAACAGAGTGAATCAATAACTTAAAGACTCCCAACACAGAAAATTACTGGATCTAAGGACTTCAATGGAAAATTTTACTCAATATTTAAAGAAATATTCACACTAACCTTCCTCAAGATGTTCCAAAATACTGAGGGGAAGGGAACACTTCCAAACTCATTCTGCAAAGTCAGTATTACCTCGATATCAAAGCCAGATAAAGCTACCATGATAAGAGAAAACTATAGACCAATATCCATGATGAACATAGATGCAATTCTCAACAAAATACCAGTAAAATAAAATCAAGAACACATTAATATGATTATGCACCATGACCAAGTGGGATTTATTCTTGGGACTCAAGGATAGTTCAAAATACATAAATCAATATATATTACACATGACATTAATGGAATGAAAAATAAAAGTCACATTTTCTCAATAAATGCTGAAAAATCATTTGGCAAAATGTAATGTCCTTTGATGATAAAAGAAAAACCTACAAATTGGGTATAAAAGGAACATACAATATGATGAAGGTTATATACAACAAATTCACAAACTAACATTGTACTCAATGGAAAAAAGATTTGAAAGTGCTATCACAAAGATCAGGAAGAGACAAGTGTTTCTACTTTCATTACTGCCATTTAATATAGTACTGAAAGTCCTAGCTAAAGCAATTGGGCAAGAGAAGGAAATAAAGTATTTAAATTGGAAAAGAAGAAGTGAAATGATATAAGATTGAGATGATCATATGACTTTTGTCTTTTTCTCTTGATGTGATATATAATGTAGATTTCTCTGTGACTATTAAACCACTGTTGCATCCCAAGAATGAATCTCACTTTACTGTGATGATCTTTTCTTAATGTATTATTGGATTTGGTTCGCTAATATTTTTTTACAATTTTTAAAAATTGTTATATTGAGGTAAGAACACTTAATATGACATCTACTCGCTTTACAATTTTGTTTTCATTTCATTTCATTTTATTGCTTTTCAGTGTTCCAGAATTCATTGTTTAGGCACCACACACAGAACTCCATGCAATACGTGCCCTCCATAATACCCACCACCAGGGACATCCAACCCCCACCCACCTCCCCTCCCAAACCCTCAATTTGTTTCTCAAAGTCCACAGTCTCTCATGGTTCATTTCCCCCTCCAGTTTTCCCCAGCTTATTTCTCCTCTCCATCTCCCCATGTCCTCCATGTTATTCCTTATGCTCCACAAGTAAGTGAAACGATATGATAATTGACTCTCTCTGCTTGACTTATTTTACTTAGCATAATCTCTTCTAGTTCTGTCCATATTGATACAAATGTTGGGTACTCATTCATCCTTTCTGATGGAGGCATAATACTCCATTGTATATATGGACCATATCTTATTCATTCGTTCCTCCATTGAAGGGCATCTTGGTTCTTTCCACAGATTGGTGACTGTGGTCATTGTTGCTATGAACATTGGGGTACAGATGGCCCATATTTTCACTACATCAGTATCTTTGAGATAAATAACCAGCAGTGCAATTGCAGGGTCACAGGGTAGCTCTATTTTTAATTTATTAAGGATTCTCTGCACTGTTTTCCAAAGTGGCTGCACCAACTTGCATTCCCACCAACGGGGTAAGAGGGTTCCCCTTTCTCCACATCCTTCTCTCCAACACTTGTTGTTTACTGTCTTGTTCGTTTTGGCCATTCTAACTGGTGTAAGGTGGTATCTCAATGTGGTTTTGATTTGAATCCCCCTGATGGCTAATGATGATGAGCATTTTTTCATGTGCCTGTTAGCCATTTGTATGTCTTCATTGGAGAAGTGTCTGTTCATGTCTTCTGCCCATTTTTTGACATGATTATCTGTTTTGTGTGTGTTGAGTTTGAGGAGTTCTTTATAGATCCTGGGTAATAGCCTTTTGTCTGTACTGTCATTTGCAAATATCTTCTCCCATTCTGTGGGTTACCTCTTTGTTTTGTTGACTGTTTCCTTTGCTGTGCAGAAGCTTTTGATCTTGATGAAGTCCCAAAAGTTTATTTTCACTTTTGTTTCCTTTGCCTTTGGGAACATATCTTGAAAGGAGTTGCTGAGGCTGATGTTGAAGAGGTTACTGCCTATGTTCTCCTCTAGGATTCTGATGGATTCCTGCCTCATGTTGAGGTCTTTTATCCATTTCAAGTTTATCTTTGTGTATGGTGTAAGAGAATGGTTGAGTTTCATTCTTCTACACATAGCTGTACAATTTTCTCAGTACCATTTATTGAAGAGACTGCCCCCCCCACACACACACATACTGGATACCTTTTCCTGCTTTGTCAAAGATTATTTGGCCATAGAGTTAAGGGTCCATATCTGGGATCTCTACCCCTTCCACTGGTCTATGTGTCTGTTTTTGTGCCAGTACTGTGCTGTCTTGGTGATCACAGCTTTGTAGTAAAGCTGGAAATTAGGCAAAGTGATTCCCTGGAGTTTTGTTTTTGTTTTTCAACATTTCCTTAGCAATTTGGGGTCTCTTCTGCTTCAATACACATTTTAGGATTATTTGTTCCAGCTCTTTGAAAAATGCTGGTGGAATTTTGACTGGGATGGCTTTGAAAGTATAGATTGCTCTAGGCAGTATAGACATTTTAACAATGTTTATTCTTCCAATCCATGAGCATGTAATGGTCTTCATCTTGTTGTGTCTTCTTCAGTTTCTTTCATAAGTGTTCTGTAGTTCCTCGAGTACAGATCCTTTACCTCTTTCGTTAGGTTTATTCCCAGGTATCTTATCGTTCTTGGTGCTATAGGAAGTGGAATCGATTCCCTAATTTCCCTTTCTGTATTTTCATTGTCAGTGTATAAATAAAAACGCAACTGATTTCTGTACATTGATTTTGTATCCTGACACATTACCGAATTGCTGTATGAGTTCTAGTATTTTAGGGGTGGAGTTTTTTGGGTTTTCCATATAAAGTATCATCATGTCACCTGTGAAGAGAGAGAGTTTGACTTCTTCTTTGCCAAATTGAATATTTCATGTTTCTTTTTGTTTTCTGATTGCTGTTGTTAGGACTTCTAGTCCTATGTTGAACAACAGTGGCAAGAGTGGGCATCCTTGACATATTCCTAATCTCAAAGTGAAGGCTGTCAGCTTTTCCCCATTGAGGATGATATTCTCTGTGGGTTTTTCATAGATAGATTTTATGAACTTGAGGAATTTTCCCTCTATCCCTATACTTTGAAGCATTTTAATCAGGAACGGGTGCTGTATCTTGTCAACTGCTTTTTCTGCATCAATTGAGAGGACCATGTTGTTCTTCTCTCTTCTCTTACTCATTTGTTCTATCATATTGATGGATTTGCAAATGTTGAACCACATTTGTATCCCATGGATAAATCCCAATTGGTCATGGTGGAAAATATCTTTAATTTACTGTTGGATCCTATTAGCTAGGATCTTGCTGAGAATCTTAGTATCCATAGTCATCAGGGATATTGGTCTGAAACTCTCCTTTTTGGTAGGGTCTTTGTCTGGTTTGGGGATCAGGGTAATGCTGGCTTCATAAAAAGAGTCTGGACGTTTTCCTTCTGCTTCAAGTTTTTGAAACAGCTTCAGGAGAATAGGTATGATTTCTTCTTCTAACATTTGGTAGAATTCCCCAGGTTATCCGTCAGGTGCTGGGCTCTTGTTTTTTGGGAGGTTTTTGATCATTGCTTCAATCTCGTTACTAGATATTGGTCTATTCAAGTTGTCAATTTCTTCCTGATTCAGTATTGGACGTTTATAGGTTTCCAGGAATGCATCCATTTCATCTAGGTTGATTAACTTATTGGCATATAACTGTTGATAATAATTTCCGATGACTGTTTCCATTTCCTCATAGAACCTGTAAAAGAAAATAAATTGTCAGTTTGTTCCAGAACATAAAAGAGCTTAATAAAGGACAAAACTTGGGAAGCAAATTCTTTTTGCTTTGTTTTATTTTTTCTGCACATTTTGGCAATGTTTGGTAAATTTTGATTAGATTGTTTACTTGATTTACTATTTATTGCTTTTAACCTACAATATGAAAGTTTTTCTCTCGCCCATTACCATCCAATCTCTCTAGTAACAAAGATTTTGTGTATGGCTGAAATAATTTATATGATTTACATTGACTTTAAAATATAAGTAGACAAAGAATTCTCACCTCTTAAAAAAAGTAAGGTTTTTATAATCCTATTATATTCTATGCTTACTTTTAGTTTTGTTACTGTTGCTTTCAAATGAGAAGATAAGTATCATTGCTCAGGCACCCATTATCCTATCTTAAATGTTCAAATTTCCTGACAGCTTTTGTTTTTTGCTTTCCCAAATTATATATTAAATGTAAAATAAGCCAAAATGAAATTTCAAGATTTTTTTAAGTTTTACTCTCTTAACAAAATGCAATTATACAATACAGTGTTATCAGCTATACTCATCATGTTTTACATCAGATCCTCAGACCGTATTCATCTTATATCTGAAAGTTTGTACAGTTTTATCAACGCCTTCTTATTTCCTTCACCACACAGCACACCACTCAACCACTTTTTTACTCTTTGTTTCTATGTGTTTGACCTTTCTCTCTCTTTCTTTCTCTCTACCTCATAAGACCACATATAACTGATACCATGCAGTATTTTTCTTTTTCCATCTGGCTTATTTTGCTTAGTATAATGCACTTAAAATCTGTCTGCATTGTCACAAATGACAAGATTTCTTTCTTTCTCATGGCTGAATAATATTCCATATGTACTCCTGCTTCTTTATCCATTAATCTGGTTTATTATTCATTTAGAATAATATCCTCAGTGTATATCTCTGGATTGTAGCAAATGATAGATTTCAGTTTTTATTGATAAAGGGTTTTATTGTATATATATATATATATATATATACATACATATACATATACATATACATATATATGTATATGTGTATACACACACACACACATATATGTATACATATACACACACAAACACACATATACCACATCCTCTTTATCCATTTCTTTACTAATGGACACTTAGGCTGTTTTTATATCTTAGTTATTGTGAATAATGCTACAATGAACAAGAAAGTGCAGATATCTCTGAAATATACTGTTTATATTTCCTTTGGATATATAGCCAGAAGTGGGATTCCAGGATCATATGGTAGTTCTATTTTTAATTTTTTGAGAAATATCCATACTATTTTCCATAGTTGCTGCATTGATTTACAACCCAGAAATAGTGAGTAAGTGTTCCATTTTCTCTACTGCTCATCAACATTTGTTATCACTTGTCTTTTTGGTGATAGCTATTCTACCAGGTGTGAGGTGACATCTCATTTTTGTTTTGATTTGCATTTGTTCAGTGCAAATCCTGGTGATTAGTGATGGTAAGCACCTTTCTGTTTTTTTTAATTTAATTTAAAAAATAATTTAATTTAATTTTTTATTAACATATAATGTATTATATGTTTCAGGGGTACAAGCCTGTGAATCATCAGTCTTACACAATTCACAGCACTCCCCATAGTACATACCCTTCCCAGTGTCCATCACCCAACCACTCTATCCACCCCCACCACCTCCAGCAGCCCTCAGTTTGTTTCCTGAGGTTAAGAATCTCTTATGGTTTGTCTCCCTCTCCAGTCGCATCTTGTTTCATTTTTCCCTTCCTTCCCCCCATGAACCCCTGCCCTGCTTCTCAAATGTTAAGCACCCTTTCATATACCTACTGGTTATTTATATGTCTTCTTTGGGAAAATGTCTGTTCAGGTCCTCTGTCCATTTTTTAATCAGATTTTTTTTGCTGTTGAGTTGTATGATTCCTTTATGTATTTTGAATATTAGCTCCCCATGAGATACACAATTTGAAAATATTTTTTTTCATTCTAGGGGTTGTCTTTTCATTTTGTTTTTCATTTTGTTTATTGATACAGAAACTTTTGAGTTTGCTGAAGTCCTACTTGTTTAATTTTGCTTTTGTTGCCTTTGCTTTTGGTGTCAAAATAAAAAAAATCCTCACTGAGACTAATGTCCATGAGCTTTGCCCCTTATATTTCTTTTTCCTAGAAGTTTTATGGCTTCAGGTCGTTCATTCAAGGCATTTAATTTATTTTGGGTTAATTTTTGTGTATGGTGTGAGGCAGGGGTTCAAAATACGTTTTGTACCTGAAGCTATCTTTAAGATTTCCCAGAGGGAAAACACACATAAAAAAAGGTCTTTGTTTTCTTGTTCTTTTTTTTTTTTTTTTTTGGTAAAAAATGAAGAACAATAATTAAGTTTAATATATGCTACCATCAAAGAATTGCATGAGTTGTCAAATTCAAAAACATGCTCAGCCTTTCCCTAGATTATTTGTATCAGTAAAACATTGTTAATATTTGTATATTAGAGATTCTGTGCTTCATGGGAAGTGCCTGAAGATTCATCAGTCTTATATAATACTGACTGCTTGTTATATCACCTGCCCTCCTTAATGTCTATCACCCAGTTACTCCATGCCCCCACCTCCTTCCCCTTCAGCAACCCTCAGTTTCTTTCCTATGGTCATGAGTCTCTTATGGTTTGTCTCCCTCTGGTTTCATCTTGTATATTTTCCTCTTTCCTCCTATGATCCTGTTTTGTTTCTCAAATTCCACATATCAGTGAAATCATATGATAATTGTTGTTTTCTGATTGACTTATTTCACTTAGCATAATACCCTCAGGTTCCATTTACATTGTTGCAAATGGGAAGATTTCAATTTTTTGAAGGCTGAGTAATAATCCATTGTGTGTGTGTGTGTGTGTGTGTGTGTGTGCATACCACTTCTTTATCCATTCATCTATTGATGGACACCTTGGCTCTTTCCATATTTTGTTTGTTTTGAACATTGCTGCTATAAACATTTGAGTGCATGTGCCCCTTCAAATCACTATGTTTTTATCCTTTGGATAAATACCTACTAGTACAATTGCCTTTGGATCACTACACTTGTATCTTTGGGGAAAATACTCAGTATCAAATGCTGGGTCATAGGGTAGCTCCATTTTCAACTTTTTGAGGAACCTCCATACTGTTTTCCAGAGTGATTGTACCAGGTTTCATTACCACCAACAGTGGAAGAGGGTTCCTCTTTCTCTGCATCCTCACCAACATCTGTTGTTTCTTGACTTGTTAATTTTAGCCATTCTGACTGGTGTGAAGTGGTACCTCACTGTGGTTTTGATTTGTATTCCCCTGATGTCATGTCATGTTGAACATTTTTTTCATGTGTCTGTTGGCCATTTGGATGTCTTCTTTAGAGAAATGTCTGTTCCATTTCTTGGTTGATTATTTGTTATTTTGGGGTGTTGAGTTTGATAAGTTCTTTATAGATCTTGAATACCAGGCCTTTATCTGATATGTCATTTGCAAATATCTTCTCCCATTCTGTCAGTTGTCTTTTGGTTTTGTCCACTGGTTGCTGTACAAAACCTTTTTATCTTGATGAAGTTTCAATAGTTCATTTTTGCTTCTGTTTCCATTGCCCTTGGAGATGTATGTGTCTAGCAAGAATTTGCTGTGGCCAATGTCACCGAGGTTTCTGCCTGTGTTCTCCTCTAGGATTTTGATGGATTCCTGTCTCACATTTAGGTCTTTAATCCATTTTGAGTCTATTTTTGTATATGGTTTAAGGAAATAGTCCAGTTGCCTTCTTCTGCATGTGGCTGTCCAATTTTACCAACACCATTTGTTGAAGAGGCTTTCTTTTTTACATTGGATATTCTTTCCTGTTTTGAAGATTAGTTGACCATAGAGTTGAGGGCCCATTTCTGGGTTCTCTATCTGTTCTGTTGATCTATTTGTCTGTTTTTGTGCCAGTACCATACTGTCTTGGTGATTATAGCTTTGTAATACAGCTTGAGGTCTGGAATTTTGATACTTCCAGCTTATTTTTTCTTTTTCAATCTTATGTTGGCTATTCAGGGTCATTTCTAGTTACATAGAAACTTTGGAATTGTTTGCTCTAGCTCTGTAAAAAAATGCTGGTACAATTTTGACAGGAATTCTATTAAATGTGTAGACTACTTTCAGTTGTATAAACATTTTAATAATACTAGTCCCTCCAATCCATGAACATGGATTATTTTTCTATTTCTTTGTGTCTTCCCTATTTCTTTCACAAGTCTTCTATAGTTTTCGGAGTACAGATCCTTCACCTCTGTTTATGTTTATTACTATGTATCTTATGGGTTTTGGTGCAATTGTAAATGGGACTGATTCTTTGATATCTCTTTGGTGTATAACAATGCAACACATTTCTGTGCATTGACTTTTATATCTTTCACCTTCGCTGAATTTATGTATAAATTGCAGCAATTTTTTAGTGACATCTTTTGATTTTTTTACATGGTGTATCATGTCCTCTGCAAAAAGTAAAATTTTGACTTCTTTTTTGTTTATCTGGATGCATTTTATTTCCTTTTGTTGCCTGACTGCTGAGGCTAGAACTTCCACTACTATATTGAACAACAATGGTGAGAGTGGTATCATTTTGTGTTCCTGACCTTAGGGCAAAAGCCCTCAGTTTTTCCCCATTGAGGTTAATATTAGTTGTGGGCATATGCCCTTTATGATACTGAGGTATACTCTTTCTCTCTCTACTTTCTTGAAGGTTTTTTTTTTTTTTAATCAAGAAAGAATGTTTGATTTTGTCAAATGCTTTTCTGCATCTATTGAGAGGATCATGTGGTCCTTGCCATTTCTTTTATTATGTAGAACATCACATTGATTGATTTGTGGATGTTGAGCCGTGCTTGCAGCTCAGGAATAAATCTCACTTGGTCATAATGAATAATCCCTTTAATGTACTGTTGGATAAGATTAGCTCATATATTGTTGAGGATATTTGCAACAATGTTCATTAGAAATATTGGCCTGTAAATATCCTTTTTAGTGGGGTCTTTGTCTGGTTTTGGTATGAAGGTAATGGTGTCCTTATATCATATTATGAGTTTGGATGGTTTTCTTCCATTTCTATTTTTTGGAAGAGTTTCGGGAGAGTAGGTATTAATTCTTTAAATGTTTGGTAGAATTCCCTCGGGAAGGCATCCAACCCTGGACTCCTGTTTGTTGGGAGATTTTTGATTATTAATTCGATTCCTTCATTCCTTGTGGGTCTATTCTGATTTTTTATTTCTTCCTGTTTCAGTTTTGGTAGTTTATATATTTCCAGTAATGCATCCATTTCTTCCAGATTGTCTAATTGGGTAGTATAATTGCTTACAACATTTTCTTTTAATTGTGTTTCTGCAGTGATGGTTGTGAGTTCTCCCCCTTTGTTCTTGTTTATTTATTTGGGTCCTTTCTTTTTTCTTTTTGATAGAAAAGAAAGGGGGTTATCTGGCAAGATAGGGTTATGAATCTTGTTAATTCTTTCAAAGAAGAAGCTACTAGTTTCTTTGATCTCTTCTACTATTTTATTGATTTCTGTATCATTGATTTCTGCTCTTATCTTCATTATTTCCCTACTCCTGCTGGATTAAGGCTTTACTTAGTGCTCTTTTTCCATCTAGTTTAAGTATAAACCCGGGATATGTATTTGAGACTTTTCTTGATTCTTGAGAAAGGCTTGTATTGCTATATAATTCTCTCTTAGGAGTGCCTTTGATGCCTCCTAGAGATTTTGGAGTGTTGTGTTTTCATTTTCATTTGTTTCCATGTATTTTTAAAATTCTTACTCTAATTTCCTGGTTGACCCATTCATTCTTTAGTAGGATGTTTTTAACCTTCATATAGTCCTTCCAAATATTTTCTTGTGTTTGACTTAAGTTTAATAGCTTTGTGATCTGAAAATACACATGACACAATTTCAGTCTTTTTGTACCAACTGGGGCATGATTTATGACCTTATATGTGATCTATTTGGATAATGTCCATATGACATTATGTCCATATATTATGTCCATTATATTATGTCCACACAGATATTACTTGGACAAAGTCCATATGACTTCAAAAATATTGTGCATTCCTCTGCTTTAGGATAAAATGCTCTAAATAAATGTTTTAAGTCCATCCAGTCTAGTAAATTATTTAAAGCTCTTTTTTTCTTTTTGATCTTCTACTTAGACGATCTGTCCATTGCTGTGAGTGTGTATAATGTCCTCTACTATTATTGTATTGTTATCAATGAATTGCTTTATGTTTGTTATTACTTCACTTATATATTTGGCTGCTCCCATGTTGGGGACATAAATAATTACAATTGTTAGATCTTCTTGTTGAGTAGACTCCTTTATTATAATAGAATGTCCTTCTTCATCACTTTTTACATTTTTGGTTTAATATCTAGTTTGTTTGATATAAGTATGGATATTCCAGCTTTCTTTTAGTGCACATTACCATGATAAATGGTTCTCCACTCCCTCACTTTTAATCTGGAGGTGTCTCAGCATCTAAAATGTGTCTTTTGTAGGTAGAAATAAGTATGGATGCAGTTTATTTTGTTTGTTTATTTAAATTCATTCTGATACACTATGTCTTTTGGTTGGAGCACTTAGTTCATTTACATTCAGAGTAATTATTGAAAGATATGAATTTAGTGCCATTGTATTACCTACAAAGTCATTGTTCTTGTAAATTGTCTCTGTTCCTTTCTGGTCTTTGTTACTTCTGTTCTGTCTTTCCTGCAAAAGGTCCCCTTTAATATTTCTTGCAGGGCTCGTTTAGTTTTTATGATCTCCCTTTGTTTTTGCCTTTCTTGGAAACTTTTTTTTTTCTTCTTGGAAATTCTTTATCTCTTCTATTCTAAATGATGGCCTTGTGGATGAAGTACTCTTGGGTGTATAGCACATTGAATATATCATGCCAGCAATTTCTGGCCTGCCAAGTCACTGTGGACAGGTGTGGTGCTAGCTTTATGTGACTACTCTTATATAATAAGAAACCTTTTCCCCTAAATGTTTTCAGCATTCTCTCTTTACTTTGTATTTTGCAAGTTTCACTATGATATGTTACAGTGTTCACCTGTTTTTGTTGATTTTGAGGGATGTTCTTTTCCTCTTGGACTTGAATGCTTGTTTTCTTCCCCAGATTAGGGAAATTCTGAGCTATAATTTGTTCAAATAAACCTTCTGTCACTTTTTTCTGCTGTTCTTCTGGGACTCCTACAATATAGATATTATTTTGCTTTATGGAATAGCTGAGTTGCTTAAGTCTACTTTCATTATTTAAAGTTTTCTTTCCCTCTTCTTTTCTATGTCATTATTTGCCATAGTTTTATCTTTTATATCACCTATTTTTTTTTTCTGCTTCTTCAGTCCTCATTGTAATTATATCCAATCTGTTTTGCATCTTAGGTTATTTTTTTTTAAATTTCAGCCTGACTAAATTTAATATCTTGTATCTGCAGCAAGGGTTTCTCTGGTGTCTTCTATGCTTTTTTCAAGTCCAGCTGGTAATCTTTTCTTTTTTAATATACTATTTATTTATTTGAGAAGAGAAAGAGAGAAAGAGAGCAAGAATGAGAAGGGGAAGGTCAGAGGAAGAAGCAGACCCCCTGTTGAGCAGGGACCCTACTTGATCCTGGGACTCCAGGATCATGACTTGAGCTGAAGGCAGTTGCTCAACCAACTGAGCCACTCAGGTGCCCCTAGCTAGTAGTCTTTGACAGCTGATCTATATTCTTGTTCAGATATATTGCTTATATCTCTTTTTAACAAGACCCTGCCTGTGATATTTTCCTGATCTTTCTTTTGAGGATAATTCCTCTATCTTGTCATTTTGGTTAAGCTTCTATATTTTGATTGTTATAAAAGCTTATGTTTCCTGCACCTCAGAATAATGTTATATTAAGAAGAGATAATTCTCCATCCAGGATCTGGCTCTTTAGGAATTGTTTCTGGAATATGCTTTGTGCAGTCTGCTGTTGTGTTTTTGTCTGCTCTTTTCCACTAGTCAGTACTCTGCAGAGTTCCTCCTTGCCTGCAGTGGGGAATGCTCAAAACTTTATCTAGGTGTGCTTGAACTTTTTTGCTGAAAAAAGTCTAGGAAAAAAGAAAGAAAGAAAAATAAGGGGAAAAAAAGAAAAGAAAAAGCCTGCCCCCCCCAAAAAAAAGAAAGAAAGAAAGGAAAGAAAAGGGAAGGGGGAAAAAAGACAACAACAACAATAACAACAAAAACCCATAAGTCAGATTCCAAGGGGAAAAAAGGATAAAAAAATAAAGAAAAAGAACAGAAAAAAAAAGCATGATCCAAAAACAAAGAGAAAAGGAAGTGAAAAAACAAGCTAACAAATAAACCAGAAACCAGAAACTTGATTCCAAAAGAAAAAGAAAAAGAAAAAAAGAAAAAAAAAACATTCTGGTCATATTTTAACCATAACTGAAGGGGACTCTGAAGAATTGTGTAGAACTTGGTGTATGTGACATATTGCCTGTTTTTCTCTTCTGGAAAAGAAGCTCACTGAGCTGGCTCGGAGTCAGTTCTGTCCCCATTAAAAAAAAAAAAAAAAAAAAAAAGAAAGAAAGAAAAAACCAAACAAAACAAAACAGTGCTTGCCAAGCACTGGGAGGCTATGTTTGATGTAAGCAGCTCCCACCTCCACTGGAGGCCACTGTTTAGCTTTCTGATGTCTCACCCTATTGGTAGATGGAGTAAAACGTGAGCTCTCACATTCCCCCCTATTCAGGAAGTCCTCACAGATATCAAGGACTGTCAGCACACTGGGCGCCCAGCTCTCCTGTATTTTATCTTTGTGATAAATCTTTGTGATTCAAAACTCCAAATCTTAAAAGAGCCAGCAAGTGCTGGGATCAACTCCCTCCTCTGGATTAAAGGCCACTGTGGTCTAACAAGTGCCCTTTGTCACACAAAAAGTCCCCCACCTGCACCGTTCACAGAATCCATGGTGTAATAGTGTGTTACTATGAAAAGCAGCGACCTAGTTATTCACTGTGAGAGCCTTTATGCCCTGCCAATGAAAAGCTGTTTGCTGGTTGATGCAGGTCTTTTGTCCTTGGGAAGGCAATATATACCTTCTTCCAAGTGTACTCCAGGAAGTACAATCTCTTCCAATGTAATCTAGGAGATCCCTACACCTTTCTGTGCATTCCCAGGCCAGAGAACTCTTTCTCTCCAGGAGTACACACAACAGCTCTGATATAGGGAAAGTTGTGCGCTACCAAAATCTCAGAGCTTGAACTCCACTCACTGTTTGCAAAAAACCTGTTGCACTCTGTTGTCAAAGTTCCCCAGTTTGTCCTCTGAGAGTGGTTTTCTTCTTGTGTGAGCCTGATGCTGCACTCTCTCAACCCCTCCTTCCCTCTTTATTTTCTCTCTTGACAGAAAGGGATCCCTCCTCTCTGCAGCATGGCAGGTTTTCTTTCCCCTAGTTCCCTTCCATGCTGTCTCCTTCTAACAGTGGAAATCCTTCCTCCAATCTTCAGATTGATTTCCTATGTGTTCCAAGTGATCTGACCTCAATATAGACAGCTGTGTTCAAGGGATGAGGAAAGCCCATGGTCACCCTACTACTCTGCCATTTTAACTCCTCTCTACTCAGCAGATTATCCGTGGGGCTTTGCATGGAATGGAGTTTCAGTTGGTCAGTTTCAAGAACCCAAACAGCACATACTATTACAACCCATTCAGCCTCTCTTTGGACCTCTTTACTCATCTGAAAATTGGAAACACTCCCAGACTCAGCTGCTATTTTCAAATTGGTCTAATGCAATTTCCAGTGAGTAACAGGTGGCTATTTCAGGGCTTTCATGTTCCCATATCTGTTAGAAGTTCTGTCATTTCCCTCCTCAAAGATGCTGACACTATATGTATCTACTTACCTGTTGTTGGTTTGTTACCCCAACTTAAATTTTCAGGATGAGTTAAATAGATGACGGGGACTAAAGAGTAAACTTATGATGAAAAGTAGGTGTTGTATGGAAGTGTTAAATCTCTATATAGTACAGCTGAAACTAACATTACACTGTGTGTTAATTTACTGGATTGTGACTAAAACTTAACAATAAAAATAATTTGGGATTTGTGGGGGATACCTTGTTTTCTAGTTTTGTTTTAGGTGTCACCCATGTTTTTTGTTTACCATTCTAGTTTTTCTTTCTGCTTTTATAGATGATTCTAACAAGTGACTAGAAACCATCATTCTACAGCAGTTGTCTAACCAGAATCACTGCAGCATTTCTATTTTTATGTAAAATTTCATGACAAAGTATTTTAAATAAAAATATCTTTTAAAAACTGGGGCAGGGTGCCTGGGTGGCTCAGTGGGTTAAGCTGCTGCCTTCAGCTCAGGTCATGATCTCAGGGTCCTGGGATCGAGTCCTGCATTGGGCTCTTTGCTCAGCAGGGAGCCTGCTTCCCTCTCTTTCTCTGCCTGCCTCTCTGCCTACTTGTGATCTCTCTCTGTCAAATAAATAAAATCTTAAAAAAAAAAAACTGGGGGAAAGTGAAACAAAAGGCAAGATAAAGTAATCTTGAAGAAAAAAATGTCCTAGCAAATAAATAGTATTTCAGTGAGTGCCACATATAATAAGAATTTAGAAAACTTTGGAGTTGGAGCTAAGATGGTAGTGTAAGAGGAGGACCCTAGGTTCATCTTGTCCCTGAAACACAGCTAGATAACTATGAAATCATTCTAAATACCCCACATATCAACTTGAAGACTGACAGAATAAACTCCACAACTAAAGGGAGAGAAGATGCCACATCAATGAAGGTAGGAAGGGTAGAGATGAGGTTTGGGGGAGAATGGATTGCAACTGCTTCAGAGAAGAGGGAACTGTGGTTACAGAGAAAGGCAAGAGAGAGGAACAGACAGGGAAATGCACAAGGAGAGAATTTGCCCAATGCCACTGCCTGGAGAAATGAGGGAGGCTGATTTTCCTGAGTTTATGCAACCAGGGGGGCTTAAAGACTACAGTTTTAAAGGTCAGTGGGAGTGGTTGGGTTAGAGCCCTGAGAGTACTGCCTTACTCCTGGAGAAGACAGGTAAAGAGTGTGGGGGTGGGGTGGGGAAGTGGAGGGATGGGGGTGGAGGGAGTTGGCATAGAAATAGCAATCTGAAGAAAGCCAGGTGCACACACTAGGGAGATTATTCACCCTTATTGGAGCTCTTTCTTGAGAGGTAGAGTCCATGGTTACACCTCTCTAGTGACAAAGGAGGAGCTGTTTGTTCTCTCTCAATCCCTCCCCCCAGCGTAAACACAGAGCCACATGTAGAAAGCAGTTCAGCCCCAACCCTGGCCTGATCTGTTTAAACCAAGTCCCACACACCTGCATTCTGCCTGTACTGCCCTTCTTGGTCAAACATCCCTTAACCCCATTGCAGTAAACCCCTTTCCCAGAGGACCAGGAGAAACCACTGCCCACACAACATCTCTTGAGCAGAGTTCTGCAGAGATTCAACTCTAGTGGAAGTAGTACCAGGTCTCAATTAAAAAGTATACCAGAGCACACCCAGTTAAAACTTGTCACATTCTCTTCATGGACCAAAAACTGCCAAGTAAAGGCAAGGAGAGCCTCTGCAGATGACTGGGCTGGAGGATATAATGGCCAAAACACAACAGCAAAGTGATGCAGCACATACCAGAGACACTGAAGCACCAGGCCTGGACACTATGTGACTTCTTCTTCATAATGTTATTACTCTCAGTGGCAGGAAATATAATGGGCTTTTCTAACACAACTAAGAAGACAGATACTTAGAAAAAAGGCCAAGACAGAGGGATTATCTCAAAAAAAAGAACAAGATATGATCAAGGCCAGGGATCTAATTGTGACAGATATAATGACGGAGAATTTGAAGTAACAGTCATAAGGATACTCGTGGGTTTGAGAAAAGAATGAATGTACTGGGGAGCCTGGGTGGCTCAGTGGGTTGAGCCTCTGCCTTCGGCTCAGGGCATGATCTCAGGGTCCTGAGATCAAGCCTTGCATCAGGCTCTCTGCTCCGTGGGGAGCCTCCTTCCCCGTCTCTCTGCCTGCCTATCTGCCCGCTTGTGATCTCTGTCTGTCAAATAAATAAATAAAATCTTAAAAAAAAGAATGAATGTACTCATGGAGGCCCTTACCAAAGAGATAAAAAGAGTTAAGAAATAAATAATTAGTCAGAAACTAAAAATGCAAAAGCTGAGATTTAAAACGGGCTTCATGAAATGAACAGAAGAATGGAAGAAGCAGAGGAGCAAGCATGTGATACTGAAGATGAAATAATGGCAAATAATGAAACTGAACAAAAAAGAGAATCAAGAATTATGGAACACAAGAATAGCTTGGGGAACTCGGTGACTCCATCAAAAATCATAACATATAGGGACGCCTGGGTGGCTCAGTTGGTTAAGCAGCTGCCTTCGGCTCAGGTCATGATCCCAGCGTCCTGGGATCGAGTCCCACATCGGGCTCCTTGCTCGCCAGGGAGCCTGCTTCTCCCTCTGCCTCTGCCTGCCACTCTGTCTGCCTGTGCTCGCTCTCTCTCTGACAAATAAATTTTAAAAAAATTTAAAAAAATCATAACATATATATAATAACAATCCTAGATGAAGAAGAGAGAAAATGGTGCAGAAGTTTTATTTGACGAAATAATATCTGAAAACTTTACTAAGGTGGGGAAGGAAAAACATGGAAAACTCCTATCAAGAGCAGCAAAAGTGGGCCCACACCAAGACATATGGTAATTTAATTTTGTAAAACTTAACAACAGAAAAAAATTCCTAAAAGCAGCAAGACAAAATAAGCCCCTAACTTAAAAGAGAAGACCCATAAGGCTAGGTTTAGATCTATCCACCAAAATTTGGCAAGCCAGGAGAAAGTGACATGATGTATTCAATGTGCTGAATGGGAAAAATCTGTAGCCAAGAATACTCTATCCAGCAAGGCTGTTACTCAGAACATAGGAGAGATAAATATTTTCCATGACAAAGAAAAACTAAAGGTATTCATGACCACTAAACCAGCCCTGCAAGAAATATTAAACCAGACTCTGAGTAGGAAGGAAAGATCAAAAGTGACAAGAAAGAAAGAAATGAAGGAAGGAAGGAAGAAAACCTCTAGAATCAATGACAAAATAAGTAATAAAATAACACTAAATACATATCCATCAACAATCACTCTGAACATAAATGGACAAAATGCTCTCATCAAAATACATAGGGTGTCAGTATGGATAAAAAAAAGACCCATCTATATGTTACATGAAAGAGATGATCTTAGACCTAAGGAAACTTGCAGTTTGAAAGTAAGGGAGAGAAACATTTATTCTAGAAATGGACATCAAAAGAAACTGGGAGTAGAAATATTTATATCAGACAAACTAGACTTTACAATAAAGCCTAACGGAGATGAAGAAGGGCACTATATCATAATAAATGGTAGTATCCAACAAAAATTTCTAACACATATTTATTGCTTCAACATAGGAGCACCCAAATATATAAAACAATTATTAACAAACATAAAGGAACTAATGATAATCATACAATAATAGTAAGGAACTTTAGCACCCCACTTACATCAATGGACAGATCATCTAAACAGAAAATCAACAAGGAAACAATGGCTTTGAATGACGTAATGAATTAGATGGACTTAACAGATTTATTCAGAACATTTTCCTCTAAAACAGCAGAATACACATTCTTTTCAAGTGCACACAGGACATTCTAAGGATAGATTACATATTTCATCACAAATCAGGCCTCAAAAAAGTGCTAAAAGATTGAGATCATATCATGCATATTTTCTGAACGCAATGCTATGAAGCTTGAAGACAACCACAAATAAAAAATTTGGAAAGATCACAAATACAGGGAGGTTAAACAATATGCTATTACAGAATGAATAGGTCAACCAGGAAATCAAAGAAGAAATTTAAAAATATGAAAACAAATGGAAAAGAAAACACAATAGTTTGAAACTGTTGGGATGCACAAAAGTAATCCCTAGAAGGAAGTGTGTAGCAATATAGGCCTACCTCAAGAAGCAAGAAAAATCTCGAATACACAAACTAACCTTACACCTAAAAGAGCTAGAAAAAGAAAACAAACAAACAGACAAACAAACAAAAAAAACAAAGACTAAAGTGATCATCCAAATTAAAAAAAAAAAAGATTAGAGCAGAAATAAATGATATAGACACTAAAAACAATAGCCACAACAGTAGAATAGATTAGTGAAACCCTGAACTGATTTCTTGAAAAAATTAATAAAATTGATAACCCCTAGCCAGACTTATCAAAAAGAAAAGAAGTATGGACCAAATAAATTAAATCACAAATAGGGCAGGAGAAATAAACAAACACCACAGAAAAAACATAAGAGAATATTAATAAAAACATATCAACAAATTGGACAACCTGTAAAAAATGGACAAATTCCTAGAAACATATGAATGAACACAATTAATACAGGAAGAATTAGAAAACTTGAACAGACAAGTAACCATCAAATAAATTAAATTAGGAATAAAAAATATCACAACAAACAAAAGTTCAGGGTCTAATTGGCTCAAAGATGAATTCTACCAAACATTAAAAGAATTAATACCTATACTTCTCAAACTATTCCAAAATATAGAAATGGAAGGAAAACTTCCAAATTCACTCTAGGAGGCCAGCTTTCCCCTGATACCAAAATCAGATAAAGACAAAACAAAACAAGACAAAAACTACAGGCCAATATCCTTGATGAACATGGATGCAAAAATTCTCAATAAAATACTTGCTAATCAAATCCAACAGTATATTAAAAGAATCATTCACTACGATCAAGTGGTATTTAATCCTGGACTTCAAGTGTGGTTCAATACTTGCAAATCAATCAGTGTGATATACTACATTAATCAAAGAAAACATAAAACCAAATGATCATTTCAATATATGTAGTTAAAGAATTTGACAAAGTACAATATCCATTCATGATAAAAACCCTCAACAAAGTAGGGTTAGAAGGAACATACCTCAACATAATAAAGGCCATCTATGAAAATCCACAGGTAATATCATCCTCAATGTGGAAAAAAATGAGAGCTTTTCCTCTATAGTGAGGAAGACAGGGATTCCATTCTCACCACTCTTATTAACATAGTCCCTAAAGTCCTAGCTACAGTGATCACAAAACAAAAAGAAATAAATGTGTCCAAATCTGCATGGAAGATGTCAAACTTTCACTCTTTGCAGATGACCTGATGCTCTATACAGGAAACCCAAAAGACTTCCCTCATCTTCAAACTGCTAGAACTGATACAGGCATTCAAAAAAGTCTCAGGATATAAAATCAACATACAGAAAATTGTTGCATTTCTATACACTAATAATGAAACAGCAGGAAGAAAAATTAAAGAATTAATCACCTTTACAATTGCATCAATTTGTTGCATTGCTATACACTAATTTGTTGCATTTCTGTAACTAATATTGAAACAGCAGGAAGAAAAATTAAAGAATTAATCACATTTAAAATTGCATCAAAAACCATAAAAGAAATAGGAAAAAACCTAACTAAAGAGGTGAAAGATCTGTACTCTGAAAACTATAAAACACTTGTGAAAGAAACTGAAGATGACAAAAAGAAATGGAAAAACATTCCATGCTCATGGATTGGAAGAAGAAATATTGTTAAAATGCTTATACTGTGTTTTACAAACACAGAATTCAGCCCATCTGGTTTTTAAAGCCAAATGTTATGGAAATTAGTCTTCCCTGTGCGAGTTTCCTGGTGTCTGAGTCCATTCTCTTCCTTTTTGATGACTGCAGCTCTCCCGCTCTATGGGTAGCCTCTCTCTGCCTTTCTCACCTTCCTAAACTTGCAGGTGCAGCTTCTTCTCTATATTTAGATGTAGAGTTTGTTTTACTAGTCCTCAGATTGCTCTCAAAGTTTATTGACTTGGAAGAGGATGATATCTAGTTGAAAACATGGGATGGGGTGAGCTTAGTGTCCTCTAACTCTACCACCTTCCAAGCCCCTTTTCTGTGTTTTTAATATTATTTAATTGTAAATTTATGTAACTTACTTTTTAATAATGCTGTCAACCTTAAGACTTCTCATATTTTTCTTTTTATTTATTTAAATTCAATTAGCCAACTTATAGTACACCATTTATTTCAGAAAGAGTTCAGTTAATCATCAGTTGCATATAACACCCAGTGCTCATCACATCACATGTTCTCCTTAATGCCCATCACCAAGTTACCTCGTGCCCCCACCAATCTCCCCTCCAGCAACTCTCTATTTTTTTCCTCTATAGTTAAGAGTCTCTCGTGGTTTGTCTCTCTCTCTGATTTCTTCCCATTCAGTGGATAGAGCCCAGATATCCGTTGACAGATGAATAGATAAAGACCTCTTATATTTAAAAAAAAAACATTTTTTTCTTTTGAAATGGCTTTAGGTTTACAGAAAATTTGCAAAGATAGTAAAGAGAGGTTCCCTCACCCAGCTTCCCTTTGTTAGCATTTTATAGTCATGTGAAATGGAGTATTTGTCAAAAGTAAGAAACCAACATTGGTACATCACTACTAACTGGATTCTGGACTTTATTTGAACCTCAGTTTTTCCATTAATGTCTTTTTATTTTTTCCCCAGGAATTAGTCCAAAATATCAAATTGCATTTAATAATTATACTTCCTTAGTTTTCTTGGTCTATGATGGTTTCTCAATCTTTCCTTGTTTCTTTTGATCTTTGGATCTTGAGAATTTTGAGTACTTCTGGTAATATGTTTTGTAGAATGTAGTAGCTCAATTTGGATTTTTATGATGTTTCCCTCAGGCCTACACAGTAGTTATGGGACTTTAGCAGAATACCATAGAGGTAAAGAGCTCTTCTCATCATGTAATCAGGGGCTATATGATACCATCCTATATCATATCATCATATGATACCATCATTTGTGATGTTGATCTTTTTTTTTAAAGATTTTATTTTTATTTATTTTGTCAGATAGAGAGAGAGCGGGAGCAAGCACAGGCAGACAGAGTGGCAGGCAGAGGCAGAGGGAGAAGCAGGCTCACTACTGAGCAAGAAGCCCAATGTGGGACTCGATCCCAGGACGCTGGGATCATGACCTAAGCCGAAGGCAGCTGCTTAACCAACTGAGCCACCCAGGCGTCCCTGTGATGTTGATCTTAATCACTTGTTTAAGGTAGTATCTGATTAGGTCCCTCCACTGTAAAATTATTGTAGCTCAAGCTGCTACAACAAAATACTATAGACTGGGTAGCTTAAATAACATATTTATTTCTCAGAATTCTGGATATTGGGAATTCTAAGATCAAAGTGCCAGGAGTATTTTTTAAAATATTTAATTTATTTATTTGGGAAAGAGAGAGAGAGAACAAGCAGGAGGGAGGGGAGGAAGGAGAGGGAGAAGCAGACTCTTGTCTGAGCAGGGAGCCCAGTGCAGGACTCAATCCCAGGACCCTGGGATCATGCCCTTAGCTGAAGGTAGACACTTAACTGACTGAGCCACCCAGGCACCCCAAAATTTAGTTCTTGATAAGAGCCCTCTTGCTGACTTCTAGCTGGCCACTTTTGTTGTGGTGTAGGCACATAACCCTTTCTTTATGACTATACTGAGACTATAATCTCTGTTTTCTTCTCCTTATAGGGATACCAATCCCATCACAAGAGTTCAACCCTCATTACTTAAATTAAACTTATTACTTCACAATGGCCTCATCTTTAATTAATATCAAAATGGGGGTAGGTGTTAATATATGAGTAAGGGAGAACACATTTAGTCTATGCAAGTATTTTATTTCCCTTTATTTACCCTGTTTCTGTAAGGGAACCACTAAATTTGGTCCATATCCAAGGAAAAGAAATATTTATGTATATCATTTGGAATTCTTTAAGGAAGAAGTGTCTATTTATTTATTTAACCATTTATTTATATCATTATTAACTCTGGTATTTTATTTTATATTTGGGTTATAATCCAATACTGTAATATTTATTTTGTCCAAATTATTCCAAATTTGACCATTTGGCACTCTTCCAGACTGGGCCTTATATCCTTTTGATATTCCTCATCATTTTGTTTCTTATGCATTTTCTTACTTTCTGGAACTACAAGATGCTCTAGGATTCTTATAAGGGTTAATTTATGTATTGACTTGATTGGGCCTTTGGGTGCCCAGATATTTGGATAGTATTATTCTGAGTGTGTCTGTGAGGGTGTTTTGGGATAAGATTAACATTTGACTCAGTAGACTAAAGAAAATAGATTGTCCTTCTTAATATGAGTGCCTGTCATCCAATCAGTTGAAGCCCTGAATATAACTAGAGGGCTATCCATTCCTTACATAAGAAGGAACTTTTTGTGCTTGACTGCCTTGATTTGGAGCAACTGTCTCTTCCTACCTCTGAAGTCAAATTGAAACATTGGCCTTGGGCTTGCCGGCTTCAGATGAGAACTTGTGCTATCAACTTTCCTGGTACACAGACCTTCATACAGAAACTGGAACTACGCTATTGGCTCTCCTGGACCTCCAGCTTGATGACTGCAAATCATGGGACTTTTTAGCTTCCATTATTGCATGAACAAGCTTCTTTTAATTTCTCTCTTTCTCTCTCTCTCTCTCTTTCTCTGTCTCTCTTTCTATGTGTCACACAAAAGCACACACACACACACACACACACACACCAATTATGTTTCTCTGGAGAACCCTTACTAATATACTTGTTTGTGTGTTTGTTTTTCTGCTGCACCCCTAGCATCCACCATCTGTCTGAGTTCTGGTTCTTGTACTTGGGAAAAGTATTTAGAAATCAAGGTCTGGGCTTTGATTATTGCTTCACTATGTTATTTGTACAAAATTCATAGTTTAGCTGAGCATTCTGAAATTTTCAGTTGTATAAACCGCCCTACATTTTTGTAGCTTTTTAAGGCTGAAAAATATTTTGCTGTAAATAAGTAAGTAAACTTCTAAACCTATAAAGTAGCTTGTAGTTTCCAAATTTTTATAAATATATAGTAAGGACTATTTCACAGGGTTTTTTGTTTGTTTGTGTGTTTAATAAGAGAAGATTCTCTCAGATTTTATTTTCATATGGCTTAAAGTATTTGAGTATGATCAGTCCAGTAGAGTAACTAGAAATAAGACATCCTGAAAATTTAAGCCCGTGGAGAATTTGATCATTGTGTGGTCTGATATTTTGAAAAGTAACTAAAACCTTTTTGAGAAAGTAATGAAAATAAAATATATCCCGAATTAATTTCAATTAATCATAATTAATCTTATGGTGATTTCAATGTACACATCGCTTTGTCAAATTAGTTCATCAAAGTGTGAAGCATGAGGTAATAATAAAGGTGACTGCAATAGTTTGAATCCCAAAGTATTTCTCTTATATGATGAAACACATTACCCTAACTTAGTTTTCCATGACAGAAGAAAATATAGTGTTATAGATTATCATTGGCATAACTTTGAAGACATAACAGTGTAGTCCAAACTTTACATTCCTTTGATAGGGAAACTGGAATCAAGACAAAATAAATGAATATTTAAACGTGTGAAATCAGAATAATAATTTTCCCAAATATGCTTCTTCCTTTTTTACTATTCATCCCAGTGGATAGCATCACAGTTTACCTAGTCTTTTACTTTAGATACTGTAGATATACTCACAATATATCAAATAATGGCCATTCAACCATGATCTGGGCCCTCTCCATTTAAGCTTTAGATTGAAACTTCACCATATTTCTCTAAGACTATTCAACAAATTCCAAATTAGTCACTATAACATAAACCTCTCCTTGCTCTAGCCCATTCTCTGTGTAGTTTAACACAATTTTATTTCCAAAAATAAATTTTATCACATCACTCTCATAAAAAACAACCAACGTCACTGACTTCTCATTGTATACAGGATGGTATGCAAACTCTTCAGAAAGACACACACTCAAGTTTAAACTTGACTTCTCTACCTTTGTTTTTTACCACACTTAACAAAGACAGTTGACTTGTAACAGGTTATAAAAATTCTTGTGCAACTTTAAGTCTTTTGTATGGTGCTGTCCAGTTTTCCCAACACCATTTGTTGAAGGAACTGACTTTTTCCATTGGATATTCTTTCCTTTTTTTCCTTTTTTTTAAAGATTTTATTTTATTTATTTGACAGAGATCACAAGTAGGCAGAGAGGCAGGCAGAGAGAGAGGAGGAAGCAGTCTCCCCACTGAGCTGAGAGCCCGATGTGGGGCTCGATTCCAGAATCCTGGGATCATGACCCGAGCTAAAGGCAGAAGCTTTAACCCACTGAGCCACCCAGGCGCCCCTCTTTCCTGTTTTATCAAAGATTAGTTGACGATACTGTTGTGGGTCCATTACTTGGTTTTATATTCTGTTCCATTGATCTATGTGTCTATTTTTGTGTCAGTATCATACTATCTTGATGACTACATCTTTGTAGTATAGCTTGAAGTCTGGAATTGTGATGCCTCCAGGTTTACTTTTCTTTCTCAAGGTTGCTTTAGCTATTTAGGTTGTGTGTGTGTGTGTGTGTGTGTGTGTGTGTGGTGCCATACAAATTTTAGAATTGTTTATTCTAGCTCTGTGAAAAATTCTGGTGGTATTTTGATAGGGATTGCATTAAATGTGTAGATTGCTTTGAGTAGTATACACATTTTAACAAATTTTTTTCTTCTATTCCATGAGCATGGAATATTTTTCCATTTCTTTGTGTCATCTTCAATCATGTACATGAGTGTGCTATAGTTTTCAGAGTACAGATATTTTACCTCTTTGTAGTCCTCAGCCATGAAATCTTGCCATTTGTTGTGGCCACTTTTGTTCTTATCCACTGAAGAGACACAGGAAGCCCCCAGGGGGAAAAAAGCCACACAGACCAGTTTCCACTAAGACCATCTCCCTGACAGGGGGTGGGGCAACACCTCACAGGCACATTACCTGAGAAACAGCACAGCAGTACCATTTCCCAGAAGACAGGCTGGAAGAACAGGTGGTTGATAAACCTATAGATCCTATAAGACTGTAAGATCCCAATGTTGGGGGAAATCGTATATTGAGTTCTAGGTGTGGGCCTCATGATTTGTTTATTTTTCAGATATTATTCTCTTTTTCTTTTCTTTTTTTCCCCCTTTTCCCATGCTTTTTCTCTGCTGTATTTTTCTTTTTATCTTCTCCTTATTTCAACTAGATGTCTATCATATCAATTTATTTTTCAGTCATTTTTTAACTTTAAGTTTTTCAGACCTATATATTTTACAGATATATGGTTTATTTTATCTCCTTTTTAACTCTATTCACTTTTACCTTTTTGCATATACAAGTTTTACTTTGTAATTTTGGGACGTAGTGTAACACTGAGACCAAAATTCAAATAGGTAAAATTGAAACATCCTGCTTTGATCACACTGAGATATTATACTCCCCCCCATACTCTCCCCCCTTTAAAATTTTTCAATGTTTTAATCTTATTCTTGTGTTTTGTTTTGGCTTTGTTTTGTCAGTAATGGCATCTTACCTCCCCTGATGTTGCTAGGGTGCATTTAGCTTTGGTCATGGTTGCTATTTTGGACTCTGTTCATTTGCACAATCATCTGTCAACAGAATGACTAGGAGGAAGAACTCTCAACATAGAAAAGAACCAGAGACAATGTCCTTTGCCACATAACTAATGAGTATGTATAAAAGCAAGATGTCAGAGATAGAATTCAGGATAGCAATTATGAAGTTAATAGCTAGCCTTGGGTTGGGGGGGGGCATTAGTGATAATATAGACTCTCTAAGGGTAGAAATGAGATATAAACAAGCCAAACTTAAAAATGCCATGCATGTGATGCAGTCTAAACTGGATATTCTAACAGCCAGGGTAAATGAGGCAGAAGAACAAATCAGTGACCTAGATCAATGGCAGCATGAAACACTGATATCAATATTATTGGGACCCCTGACGGGGTGAAGAGAGAGAGAGAGGGATATAAAGTATATTTCAACAAATCATAGCTGAGAACTTCCTTAATCTGGGAAGGAAACAAGCATTTGTGTCCAAGAGGCAGAGAAGACCAGTCCCCAAATCAATAAAAATAGATCAACACCCCACCACTTAATAGTGAAGCTTGCAAATCTTAAAGCTAAGGGAGTCATTCTGAGAGCAGGTAGGAGGAAGATAATTCTTACATATGGAGGGAGGAACATCAGAATAAAATCAGACCTATCCAAAGAGACCTGGCAAGCCAGAAAGGGCTGGTAAGACATATTCAGTCTACTAAATAAAAAGAATATGCAGCCAAGAATACATTATCCAACAAGGCTGTCATTCAGAACAAATAGAGAAATGAAGAGTTTTCAGGACAGACAGGAACTGAGAGAATATGTGACCACCAAACCGTCCCTGCAAGAAATATTAAGGAGGCGTTCTATAAGTGGAGGAGGGAAGCCCCAAGAGTCACACAGACCAGACAGAAACAGAAAATCAATAGAAACAGGGACTTTACAGGCAATAAAATGGCATTAAATTCATATCTTTCAATAGTTACTCTGAATGTAAATGGGATGAATGATTCCATGAAAAGACACAGGGTTTCAGATTGGATAAAGAAGCAGGACCCATCCATATCCTGTCTACAAGAGACTCACTTTGAACCTAAAGACACCTCCAGATTGAAAATGAGGGAATGTAGAACAATTTACCATGCTAATGGACCTCAAAAGAAAGCTGGGGTACTATTCCTAGTATCAGACAAATCAGATTTCAAACCAAAGACCATAGTAAGAGATGAAGGGGGATGCTATATCATACTTAAAGGATCCATCTAACAAGAAGATATAACAATTGTAAATATTTATGCTCCAACATGAAAGCAACCAATTATATAAACCAATTAATAGACAATATAGAGAAACAAATGCATAATAATACATTAATAGTAGAAGACCTTAACACTCCACTCTAAGCAATGGACTGATCACTTAAGAAGATCAATAAAGAAACAAGAAATTTGAATGACACATTGGACCAGATAGACTTCATAGATATATGCAGAACATTTCACCCTAAAACAGCAGAATACTCACTCTTCAAGAATGCACACAGAATATTATCCAGAATAGGCCACATACTGGGTCACAGACTCTTAATGTCATAAAACAAACTGAGGGAGATTGGGGGGAGGGGTGTTGGGAGAGGGTGTTGGGGTTACATTATATGTTTAAATAAAAACTAAAAAAAATAATAATCTCTCAACAGATTACAAAAGATTGAGATTATTCCCTGAATGTTATCAGACCACAATGCTTTGAAACTGGAACTCTATCACAAGAAAAAATTTAGAAGGAATTCAAACACTTGGAAGTTAAAGATCGTTCTGCTAAAGAATGATTGGGTCAACCAGGAAATTAAAGAAGAATTTAAAAAAATGCATGGAAACTGAGAATGAAAACACATAGGTCCAAAACCTATAGGATATTGCAAAGGCAGTCTTAGGGGGAAGTACGTAGCCATCCAAGCCTCTATCCAAAAATTAGAAAAATCCCAAATGCACAAGCTAAACTTACACCTAAAGGACCTGTATAAAGAACAGTAAATAAGACCTAAACACAGCAGGAGAAGAGAAACTATAAAGATTAGAGCAGATATCAATGAACTAGAAACCAAAAAAACAGAATAATATATCAATGAAATAAAAGCTAGTTCTTTGAAAGAATTAACAAGACCAATAAACTTCTGGCCAGACTTATCCAAAAGAAAAGGGAAATGACCCAAATTAACAAAATCATGAATGAATGGGGGAAGACCACAACTAACAGCAAGGATAGAAACAAGTATTAGAAATTATTACCAAAACACATATGCCAAAAATTAAGCAATCTAGAAAAATGGATGCATTCCTGGAAAGTCATAAACTACCAATACTGAAACAAGAAGAAATAGACCAATAACCAGCAAGGAAATTGAAGCAGTGATCAAAATCCTATCAAAAAACAACAGTCCAGAGACAGATAGCTTCTCCAGAGGAATTCTACTAAGTGTTTAAAGAAGAAATACTAACTTCTTCTGCAGTTCTTTCAAAAAATAGAAGTGGAAGGAAAACTTTCAAAATTGTTCTATGAGGCCACCATTATCCTGATCCCAAGACCAGAGAAATACCCCATCAAAAAGGAAAATTGCAGATCAATATCCCTGATGAAAATGGATACAAAAATATTCAACAAGATCATAGCCAATAAGCTCCAACAGTACATGCAAAGCATTATTCACTATGACCAGGTGGGATTTATTCCTGGGATGCAAGTGTGGTTCAACATTTGAAAATCAATTGTGATAGATCACACTAACAAAAGAAGAGACAGGAACCATATGATACTCTCAATTGATGCAGACAAAAACATTTGACAAAATTCAGCATTCCTTCCTGCTTAAAACACTGTAGGGACAGTGGGTACCTTTCTCGATTTCATCAAAACCATCTATGAAAAGCCCACATGAATATAATTCTCAATGGGGAAGAACTGAGAACTTTTCTCTTAAGGTCAGGAAAACAATAGGGATGCCCACTCTCACCACTTTTGTTCAACATAGTACTGGAAGTCCTAACCTCAGCGATCAGAAAACAAAAACAAATAAAAGGCATTTAAATTAGCAAAGATGCACTCAAACTCTCTCTTTTCACAGATGACATGATACATTATGTGGAAAACCTAAATGATTCCACTCCCAAATTACTAAAATTCATAAAGCAATTCAGCAATGTGGCAGGATATAAAATCAATGCACAGAAATCAGTTGTATTTCTATACACTAACAATGATACAGAAGGAAGAGAAATTAAGGAATTGATCCCATTTACAAGGGCACCAGAACTATAAGATACCTAGGAGTAAACCTAAGCAAAAGGTAGAGGATCTATTTTCTAGAAACTACAGAACACTTAAGAAAGTACTTGAGGAAGACACAAAGAAATGGAAAAGCTTTTCATGCTCATGGATTGGAAGAGCAAACATTGTTAAAATATCTATGCTGCCCAGAGCAATCTACACTTTTATTGTAATCCCTATCAAAATGCCATTGACATTTTTCACAGAGCTGGAACAAACAATCCTAAAATTTGTATGAAACCAGGAAATACCCTGAATTGTTAAGGTATTATTGAAAAAGAAAACCAAAGATGGGGACATCACAATGCCTGACTTCAAGCTCTATTACAAAGTTGTGATGATCAAGACAGCATAATAATGGCACAAAAACAAACAGCTAGATCAATTGAACAGGATAGAGATCCCAGAAGTGGACCCTTGAATCTATGGCCAACTAATCTTCAACAAATCTGGAAAGAATATGTAATGGAAAAAAAAAAACAGTTTCTTCAATTAATGGTGCTGGGAAAATAGGACAGCTATATAAATAAGAGTGAAACTCGACCATTCTCTTACACCATACATAAAGATAAACTCAAAATGGATGAAAGACGTAAATGTGAGGCAGAATCCATCAAAACCCTAGAGGAGAACATAGGCAGTGACCTCTTTGACATTGGCTACAGGGACATGTTTCAAGACATGTCTCTAAAGGCAATGTAAATGAAAGAAAAAACGAACTCTTAGGTGAACTTCAGCAGGGGGGAGTCAAGATGGCGGAGAAGTAGCAGGCTGGGACTACATCAGGTAGAAGAAGACCAGCTAGATAGCTTATCAAACCATTGTGAACACCTACAAATCGAACAGGAGATTGAAGAGAAGAAGAGCAACAATTCTAGAAACAGAAAATCGACCACTTTCTGAAAGGTAGGGACAGCAGAGAACTGAATCCAAAGCTACAGGAAGATAGACCGCAGGCAGAGGGGCCAGCTACTGGCAAGCTGTGGAACAACAGAGCACAAAATCAGGACTTTTAAAAGTTTGCTCCACCGAGGGACATTGCTCCAGAGGCTAAACCAGGGTGAAGCCCATGCGGAGACAGTGTGGCCTCAGGTCCTTTGGGGTCACAGAAGGATCAGGGGTGTCTGAGTGTCACAGAGCTCCCAGCTATAAGAGTGGGGAAGCCAGCTACAGAGACAAAACAGAGTGAGCTCTCAACTCAGGGTTACCTTGAACCAGTCACAGGCTGCATGAGCTCGGAGCGCAGCTGGAGACCAGGGGGAAGAGAGTGATTGAGAGCTTTTCTCCAAGCATGGCCAGTGTAGGGTCCGTAATCAAAGGAGCGAGACTGATACAAAGCGAAGGTCAAGCAAAGCTTTATTTCATGCCAAGCATCAAGAATCAAACTGACCGGTCAGGGTCATCTCTTACAAAGAGGCTACCTCTCCCTGCCTTACAGACTAACTTTTATAGGGCAAAGGCCATGTGGTTGGGCCTGGCCACACAGGTGGCCAATGAGATTGTAACACACAGAGAAAGCTGCACAGTCATGCTAGGTCACACACAGGTGACCAATTGTGTTACAATTGACCCTATAATAGACATTTGAGCTATCCTATCACCTTGGTCAGAATTGACACCCAAGAGGCGGGGTCCACACACCTTGGTAGCTAGTGAAACAGTATGCGCCCTCATTGATTGGATACCCCCACCAGGCCTGACCTGCCCTTGTATTTGGGCTTTGTTACCTGGGACTGATTTCCGGGACTTGTTTTTAAGGGACTTGTTTTTAAGTAAGTCCCCTGCGGGGAGTGGCGCCACCTCGCTCCTGCGGAAGGGGGCAGGGACAGTTTAAGCTTTACTGCATAAACAACACAATGGCTATTCAACCGAAATGGAGCTGTTTTGGCTAAATAGGCCCTTACAGCCAGAGGCTGGGGAGATGGGAGCGATGGAGCACTTTTCCCCAAGTGTGGCCAGAGGCCCGGGAAATGGGAGTGATTGAGCGCTTTCTCCAAGTGCGGCCAGAGACCGGGGAGATGGGAGTGATCAAACACTTTTCTATGAGGGCACACTGAGGAGTGGGGCCCAGAACTCTCGGCTCCTCCGAGCCCGAGATTGGGAGGCTGCCATTGCCATTCCCATCCTCCGGAACTCTGCGGAAAGCATTCAGGGAACAAAAGCTCCTGAAAGCGAATTACTTAGCCTGGCCCCTGGTAAGGGCAGGGCAATTCCACCTCGGGCAAAGACACTTGAGAATCACTACAACAGTGATTCTCCAAGAAATCCAGCCAAGACTAAGTTCAGAGAGCAGCGGAATTCCAGAAGAGGAGAAAGCAGCGCATGGAATTCAAGGCTTTCTCCTCAATATTCTTTAGTCTTGCAATTAATTAATGTTTTCTCCTTTTTTCTTCTTCTGCTAAATTTTTTTTGTTAACTTTTACCCCTTCCTCTTTTAACGCTTTTTTAAAAATAGTTTATCTTAACAATACCTTTCAAAAAAATAAATAACAGGGACGCCTGGGTGGCTCAGTGGGTTAGGCCACTGCCTTTGGCTTGGGTCGTGATCCCAGGGTCCTGGGATCGAGTCCC
>RCUC01066068.1:0-47440 GCA_003697995.1 Taxidea taxus jeffersonii
TCCATGCTTTGCTTCCTCCTCCTCTGGAATTCCACTGTTCTCCTTGGCAAGTGAACTTGGGCTTGGCTGGATTTCTTGTTGATCTTCTGGGGGAGGGGCCTGTTGTAGTGATTCTCAAGTGTCTTTGCCCGAGGCGGAATTGCACCGGCCTTACCAGGGACCGGGCTAATTAATCCGCTTGGGTTCGCTTTTGGGAGCTTTTGTTCCCTGAATGCTTTCCGTGGAGTTCCAGAGGACAAGAATGAAAATGGCAGACTCCCAGTCTCTAGCCCGGAGGAGCCGAGAGCTCGGGGCCCCACTCCTCAGTGCGCCCTCAGAGAAAAGCGCTCATTCACTCCCGTCTCCTTGGCCTCTGGCTGCGCTCCGAGCTCACCCAGCCTGTGATCAAGCATCTCTGTCTCTGGCACACAGCTCCCCCTGGAGTCTCTGAACCCTGCAGATCCCTGAGCTCCATGGGGGGGTCTCCCCGGATCTTGTGGGGACCCCACTCACAGAGTAGTGCCCTGTGCCACAGATTATGGTTCAAGGTAACCCCGAGTTGAGAGCTCACTCCTCGGCTCTGTCTCTGTAGCCGGCTTCCCCGCTCTAATACCTATGAGCTCTGCGACACTCAGACACCCCTGATCCTTCTGTGACCCTGTGGGACCTTGGGCCACACTGTCCCCGCGAGGTCTTCACCCCGGTTTAGCCTCTGGAGCAATGTCCCTCCATGGAGCAGTCTTTTAAAAGTCCTGATTTTGTGCTCCATTGCTCCGCCGCTTGCCGGGAGCTGGCCCCTCTCCCTGTGGTCTATCTTCCCGTCGCTTTGGATTCACTTCTCCGCTGGTCCTGCCTTCCAGAAAGTGGTCAATTTTCTGTTTCTAGAAATGTTGCTCTTCTCTTCGATCTCCTGTTGGATTTGTAGGTGTTCAGAATGGTTTGATAAGCTCTCTAGATGATCTCCTGGGACCTGATGTCGTCTCAGGCTGCTACTTCTCTGCCATCTTGACTCCGCCCCCTGTCTGGATTTTTTTTTTTTTAAGATTTTATTTCTTTATTTGACAGATAGAGATCACAAGTAGGCAGACAGGCAGGCACAGAGAGAGAGAGGGAGGCAGGCTCCCTGCTGAGCAGAGAGCCCGATGTGGGGCTCGATCCCAGGACCCTGGGATCATGACCTGAGCTGAAGGCAGAGGCTTTAACCCACTGAGCCACCCAGGTGCCCCTGTCTGGATTTTTTAAAGCACTTACAAAAGCATGAAAATAAGAATGGCTTATGAGTAGTTATAATAGCTATCACAAAGCCTGGGCTCTAATAGTCTTATAGGTTCCATATGCTTTCCCTGAAGAAAACCTCTTGGCCTCCTGCTCAACCGATTTATTTTTAATTTAGGCACATTTCTGACAATTTTGTTATCTGATTTTTCAGTGTACAACAGATCAGAAGCAGCAAATTGTAAGGGAGGTGAGACAAGGAATAGGACCTATTAGAACCAGCCCCAGTGACAGCAATGATAAGTGGCAGCTTAAAGGCTGCCTTAAAGCAGGGGAAAAGATATAAAGATTACTTTTTTTATAAAGATTTTTGGGGCACCTGGGTGGCTCATTGGGTTAAAACCTCTGCCTTTGGCTCAGGTCATGATCTCAGGGTCCTGGGATCGAGCCCCGCATCGGGCCTCTCTGCTCAGTGGGGAGCCTGCTTCCCTTCCTCTCTCTGCCTGCCTCTCTGCCTACTGGTGATCTCTCTCTCTGTCAAATAAATAAATAAATAAAAATCTAAAAAAATATTTTTATGTATTTATTTGACAGAGAGAGATCATCAGTAGGCAGAGAGGCAGGCAAAGAGAGAGAAAGGGAAGCAGGCTCCCTGCTGAGCATAGAGCCTGATGTGGGGCTTGATCTCAGGACCCTGGTATCATTACCTGAGCTGAAGGCAGAGGCTTTAACCCACTGAGCCACCCAGGCACCCTTACTTTTTAAAAGACCTAAAAACCCTTGCAGTAGAGGGCGAAACTGCCCTGTATAAACCAAGAACCCATATAAGTTCATTAATAAAGCACAAGGCAATAATCATTATTCATAAAATCAAGAACAGGTTCTGTAATAATACATGTTATGTACCTGGCAATGTACTAAGTCAGCTCTTTGTGTACATTGCTTCTAATCCTCACAATAGTGCTAATATGTAAATATTATTTATATCCATTTATACATGAGGGAACAAAGTGTCAAAGAGAAGTGACTTGCAAAGTTTACAAAGCTAGTAATGGGTATTGTTAAGAGTTTGAACGCAAGTCTCTCCAACTCCAAATTCCTGTGCTCTTTAAAACACAAAATAATAGAAAAATACAGCCTTACAAATTAACATAAAATCTGGTTGGAAATTTAAAATTCAACTTTAAATGAAGATTAATTTATCCTAAATACTGCATTGCTCAGCAATGTCAGATAAAGACTGGGTAGTGTTGAACTGTGGCCTGACTGGGTACTAGGAGTCTAAACTCCTCAGTTGCTTCTGCTAACTATAGGTATAAGATACCTCTCATGGAAATAAAATAATGCTGGGGAAGTTGTGACTAAAAATTAATGTTGATACAGCTCTTGGACAATTGGCCTAGAAAAACAAGAGTCTACAAGACAGGCTAGTACAGTTTGAGGAAGGCATAACCTTTTGCATATATAATAGTCACCACTGAGGAGGAAAGGATAATGACAAACTCTGTCAGCTTCCACGGGTGGGATACAGCCCTGTTGCATGTGGAGAGGCATGTAGCAAGGCATATCTAGCAAGGTTTCATTCAAATCTCAACAGTTTTCCAGAAACAGAACAAGAAATTGGACAAGGGCATACCTCTAGATTCATGGGTAAAAGTTGAATCTTTCTGGACAAATAATCCTGTTAAAAAGCAGTGGATTTCTTATCAGCTGTAATAGGGCATTTGAGTTAAACATGTGCCATCCTGATATGTAAAAAGTAAAGATAAAAAAGAACTAGTTTTTGTTCACTTGACAGGATAATTCTAAAGTTTATGGGGAGAATAACTTTATTTTTTTATTTATTATTTTTATTTTATTTTTTTTATTAGGATTATAAAAAAGACCAGGGGTGCCTGGGTGGCTCAGTGGGTTAACGCCTCTGCCTTCAGCTTGGGTCATGATCTCAGGGTCCTGGGATCGAGCCCCACATCTGGCTTTCTGCTCAGCGGGGAGCCTGTTTCCCCCTCTCTCTCTCTGCCTGCCTCTCTGCCTACTTGTGATCTTTGTCTGTCAAATTAATAAATAAAATTTAAAATTAAAAAAAGGAAATCTTTAAAAAGTCCAGTCTTGGCTCAAATAAACAAAAATACCGAAGTATATTATAAATTTAAACTAAAATGATGTGATACTGGCATAAACATTGACAGGTCGTTGTTTCAGAGCAGATAATAGTAAGATCACACATGATGACACATGATAACTTAAAAGAAGCCAAAGGAAGCTTCAAAAATCAGTGAGGAATAGGGGAATTTTTAAATAGTTGTTGAAAAAACTGTATTGGTATTTGGGGAAAAAACATCAAGTTTGGGCCTAGCCTCACATAAATTCCAGATGGATTTATTACAGAGATAAAGGTAAAAGAGAAAAGATAAAAGATAGAACAAAAACTAAGCAATGATTTAACTGATCTTGAGAAAAGAAAGGAATTTTTAAATGAAAAGCTTAAGTCCAGGGACGCCTGGGTGGCTCAGTTGGTTAAGCGGCTGCCTTCGGCTCAGGTCATGATCTCAGTGTCCTGGGATCAAGCCCCGCATCGGGCTCTCTGCTCAGCCAGGAGCCTGCTTCCCCCTCTCTCTCTCTGACTGCTTCTCTGCCTTCTTGTGATCTCTGTCTG
Organism: Taxidea taxus jeffersonii; assembly: GCA_003697995.1. NCBI lineage: Eukaryota > Metazoa > Chordata > Mammalia > Carnivora > Mustelidae > Taxidea > Taxidea taxus. Next base: position 3,851 of record RCUC01066068.1, read on the forward strand.
TCTGTCTCTCTCTCTCTGCCAAATAAATAAATAAAAATCTTTTAAAAAAATGAAAAGAAGAGATAAAAATAAAAATCTGGACAGGGCTATCAGGCCACACTGTGCAGGAGGGACATGCTCTGCAAAATTAGTCCAGACATGTCACTAAGCAAACAAAACAATAGCAACAATAGTGCTTGGGGAGGGTTGCTGCAATATATGATTGAAAATAAGACTTCCAAAGAATTAATAATGTGTGATTCATACACTGAACAAAGAGCACTGAATAGCAACTGTCTCTGAGGGAGTATGGATGTAGGACTTAGTAAATAAGAATTTTTAATACCTACAATAGGTACATTCAGAAAACTAGAGGAAACTATATTTTAAAAATTGAAGTATGAGGAGCACCTGGGTGGCTCAGTTGGTTAAGCCTCTGCCTTCAGCTCAGGTCGTGATCCCAGGGTCCTAGGATCGAGCCCCTCATTGGGCTCCATGCTCCACAGGTAGCCTGCTTCTCCCTCTCCCACTGCCCATGCTTGTGTTCCCTCTCACTGTATCTCTCTCTGTCAAATAAAATCTTTTAAAAAATTGAAGTGTGATAACAGTGACCCATCAAATTGAGAGGAGCAGTGGAGAGATAAAAATTACAAAAAGAAAACAAGTAGAGATTCACAAATTGAAAAGTACAGTATTCGAAATGAGAAATTAACTTGAAGGAAGAGGCTCCTTCTAGTAGATTTGAGCTGAGAGAAGAAATAGATCAAGGAACTTGAAGGTAGGTCAATAGAGATTATCCAATCTGAAGAACATAATGTAAAAAAGAAGAATAAAAATGAAAAGAGACTAAGAGACCTATAAGGACATCACACATACCAACATATGCACAATATAGGTGAACCTAGAGAGAGGGTGATGGTTAGAAAAAAATACTTGAGAACTAAGAAATGAAAACCTCCCAAATTTGGTGAAAACATAAATCTGCATATCCAAGATCAAAAATGCCAAGTGTCAACTCAAAGATCCACACTCAAACACTGTTAAAAGACAAAGACAGCCTTGAAAGAAGCAAGGGAAACACAATTTATCACATATAAGGAATCAGAAGAAGATTAATAATCAAAATGTATGGGGCGTCTGGGTGGCTCAGTTGTTAAGCATCTGCCTTCGGCTCAGGTCATGATCCCAGGGTCCTGTGATTGAGCCCCGCATTGGGCTCCTTGCTCAGTAGGGAGCCTGCTTCTCCCTCTCACACTCCCCCTGCTTGTATCCCCTCTCTCACTGTCTCTCTCTCTCTCTGTCAAATAAATAAATAAAATCTTAAAAAAGATAATCAAAAGGTAGAAGCACCTGTTTCCACTGATGGATGCATTGATAAACAAAATGTGGTATATACATAAAATGGAATATTATTCAGCCTTAAAAAGGAAGGAAATTCTGATGCATGATATAACACAGCTGAACCTTAAAGACATTATACTTTTTTTTAAAAGAGAAGTTATTTTTATTAACAAATAATGTATTATTTGCCCGAGGGTTACAGGTCTGTGAATCATCAGGCTTATGCATTTCACAGCACTCACCATAGCACATATCCTCCCCAGTGTCCATAACCCAACCACCTTCTCCCTACCCCTCCCACCCCCCAGCAACCCTCAGTTTGGTTTCTGAGATTAAGAGTCTCTTATGGTTTGTCTCCCTCCCAATCCCATCTTTTTTCATTTTTTCCTTCTGTACCCCTCACAACCCCCTGCCCTGCCTCTCAAATTCCTCATATCAGAGAGATCATATGATAATTTTCTTTCTCTTATTGAGTTATTTCGCTCAGCATAATACTCTCTAGTTCCATCCACGTCATTGCAAATGTCAAGATTCCATTTCTTTTGATGGCTGCATAGTATTCCATTGCATGCATGTGTGTGTGTGTGTGTGTGTGTATATATATATATATATACATACCACATCTTCTTTATCCATTCATGTGTTGATAGACATCTAGGTTCTTTCCATAGTTTGGCGATTGTGGACATTGCTGCTATAAACATTCGGGTGCACATGCCCCTTCGGATCACTACATTTGTATCTTTAGTGTAAATACCCAGTAGTGCAATTGCTGGATTGTAGGGTAGCTCTATTTTCAACTTTTTGAAGAACCTCCATGCTGTTTTCTGGAGTGGCTGCACCAGCTTGCATTCCCACCAACAGTGTAGAAGGGTTCCCCTTTCTCTGCATCCTCCCCAGCATCTGTCGTTTCCTGATTTGTTAATTTGAGCCATTCTAAATGGTGTGAGGTGGTATCTCATTGTGGTTTTGATTTTTATTTCCCTGATGCTGAGTGATATGGAGCGCTTTTTCATGTGTCTATTGGCCATCTGGTTGTCTTTTTTGCAGAAATGTCTGTTCATGAAAGACATTATACTTAAGTGAACTAGCCAGTGAGTAAAAACAAATACAGTATGATTTAATTTATATGAGGTACCTAGAGTAGTCAGATTCAGAGATAGAAAGTAAAATGGTAATTTCCAGAGAGTTGGGGTTGGGGAAATAGGGAGTATTTAGTGGGCATGAGTTTCAAGTTGGGAAGACTAAAAAGTTCTGCAGATGGATGGTGGTGATGGTGTAAATGTACTTAACGTACTTAATACCACTGTGAAATACACTGAACATTATTACTGTGGTAAATATTATATATATTTTACCACAAGAGAAAAAAAAAAGTCCATAAGTGGTAGGACCCTTCCCCTTCCCCTTCCAGAAGGACATAGTAAGGGCGTAGACAAACCCTCTCCCCAGCAGAATTGCAGCTTATCTGGTGAAAATTATTTTTTTAATCATTTAACCCTTAAGCATATATAGCCAAGAAGATGAGGTTTCCTTTTCCCTGCTCTTGTTCTTGGTTATGGTTTCACCTGGGGAGGAAAATATTGCCATTTCTCATCATTTCTTGCCCTGTGTCCAGGCAGGCATGGTAAAGAAGATCACCCACCAATCCCCCAACTGAGGGCAGAAGCTCTAATCTAGGGGCAGCATGCCAGGGATACTTGGAACCCTAATCATTCCCACCCCAGCTCATGTGTAAGAAGGAGTTTCCACACTGGGAGAATCAAGCCAAAAAGAGTAGGGGCTGCCAACTACCCCACCCTTTTTCAGTGCACACTTATAGAGCAGGGGTGTCACTTGTCACACTGGGAAAAGCAGCCTCAGAATGGTGCACTGAGCTGTTCTTTTCAGGGAGAAAGTAGGCCATAAGAATGAGGAGCTCTAAACCTGCCTGAAGGGACTGTCTTTACTTGGAGCTGAGTATGGAAAATTCTGTGCCTAAGAGTATGTCAAGAATAATAAGTATCTTGATGAACAATTAAGAGGAGGCTGGTAGCTCCATGATCTGAGCAGAACGCCAGGGCATCCAGGTTTTATAGAGGACACCAGGGAAAGAAACGGCCAAGAAGAATGCTCCCAGGATCAGAATGAACTCTGGAGATCAGGAATGGCGTATGCATGAGCTAGGTGGAGCCCACTCAAGAGCAATCAGAACAGGACACAGGACAGACTTCAAAACAAGCAAGTCTGACCCACTCATATTAAATAAAACGGGCTTTTTTTTATTTGAGAGAGAATGAGAAAGAGAGAGCATGAGAGAGGGAGGGTCAGAGGGAGAAGCAGACTCCCTGCAGCAGGGGGCCCGATGTGGGACTTGATCCCTGGATTCCGGGATGAGGACTTGAGTGGAAGGCAATCACTTAACCAACTGAGCCACCCAGGTGCCCATAAAACAGGCTTTTAATGAAGCCTAGATTATAGACTTAGCAGACAGACTTAAAAGCAGTTATTTTAAAAATGTTCAAAAAACCAAATGAAACCATGCATAAAGAATTAAAAGAAAACATGATGATAGTGTCTCCTCAAATAGAGAATATCAGTAAAGAATAAATATTTAAAACAACCAAGTGGACTACACTGGAGTTGATAAATATAGTAAACCAAAATGAAGTTTAGAGATCAACAGTAGATTTGAGCTGGCAGAAGAAAGAAGCAGCAGACTTGAAGACAGATTAATACAGATTATGTGGCCTGAAGACCAGAAAGATAAAAGAATAAAGAAAACTGAACAGAGCCTCAGAAAAATGAGTGACACCATTAAGTGTACCAACATTCATGTAATGGGAGTACCAGCAGGGAGGGGGATAAAAAATTTTCAAAAAAAAATGGCTGAAAACTTCCCAAATTTGACCAAAAAAACCCCACATTATTTCATACATCTCAAATGAGATGAGCTCAGAGAACCACACTAGACATAGTCAAAATGGTGAAAGACAAAGACAAAAAGAGGATCTTGAATGCCATAAGGAAAAAAATGACTAATCACATACAAGGAAACCACAAAGATTAGATTCTCATCAGAAACAATGGAGACCAGAAAGTGTGGGACAACATAATTCAGTGTGCTTAAATATAAAATTCTTAGCTGCCAACTTTCTATCCAATAATACTATGTTTCAAACGTGAGAGCCAAAGAAAGACATTCAAAGGTAAACTGAGAAAATGTGTTGCTAGCAGAATTCCCTTACAGGAAATACTAAAGGAAGTTTTACAGGCTGAAAGCAAGTAATAACAGACAATAATTCAAATTCTTTCCAAAAAAACAACACCAGCAAAGGTAATTATGTAGGTCAATACAGAAGACAGAATAATTGCATAGTTCTAATTTAAAATGTAATTGCATCAAACAATACGTATATAATTGTTGAGCCTATATCATATAAAAATGTATTTGACAAATCAGCAAAAATGAAAGTATATGGGAACAAAGATGTATTAGAGTAAGAAAATGACACTAGATGGTAAATCCACTAGTAGAGAACCAGAAATAATTAGGTTAATATGGCAAAAACTATAAATATGTACTTGTTCTCCTCTCTACTCTTTTAAAAGAAATAAAATTGTATAGGGTAATAATTATGACAGTGTATTCTTGGGTTTGTGCAGATGTAACATGTATAACAATAATACCACAGAAATGAGGGGTGGAAATGGAGCTACATAAGAATAAAGTTTTGATATTACACTGGAATGAAGTTAGTGTATATATGAAGCAGATACTGTTAAGATGTGTATTATAAGCCCTAGATAAAATAACTCAAAAATGTAATTTAAGGGGCACCTGGGTGGCTCAGTCTGTTAAGCATCTATCTTTGGCTCAGATCATAATCCCAGGATCCTAGGATTAGGCCCCACATAGGGCTCCCTGCTTAGTGGGGAGTCTGCTTCTCCCTCTTCCTCTGCCCCTCCCCTTTGCTCATGCTCATTCTCTACATGCTGTCTCTCTCTCTGTCAAGTAAATAAATAAAATCTTTAAAAATACATAATTTAAAATTATTAAAGGAATTAAAATGTTACACTAGAAAATGTCTACTTAGAAGAAAGAAGACAATAAAGAAGGAATGGTGGATCAAATAACACATGAGGCATATAAAAAGCAAAATGGCATGTGCAAATCAATAATAACATTAAACTTGAGTGAATTAAAAGTCAAATCAAAAGGCAGAGATTGTCAGATTAGGTAAGAAAAAAAAATCCAGGGCACCTGGGTGGCTCAGTGGGTTAAAGCCTCTGCTTTCGGCTCAGGTCATGATCCCAGGGTCCTGGGATCCAGCCCCACATCAGGCTCTCTCCTCAGTGGGGAGCCTGCTTCCCTTTCTCTCTCTCTGCCTGCCTCTCTGCCTACTTGTGATCTCTGTCTGTCAAATAAATAAATAGAATCTTTAAAAAAAAACCACAGTGAGATATGACACAGCTATCAGAATGGCTAATATAAGAAATAGTGATGGGGCACCTGGGTGGCTCAGTCAGTTAAGCATCCGACTCTTGATTTCAGCTCAAGTCATGATCTCAGGGCTGTGAGATCAAGCCCCATGACAGGCTCCATGCTGAGGGTGGAGCCTGCTTAAGATTCTCTCTCTCTCTCTCCCTCTCCTTCCACTCCTCCCCTGCATGCATGCACATGCTCTCTCTCTCAAAAAATAAAAAGAAATAGTGATAATACCACATACTGGGGGGATGTGGAGAAACTGGATCATTCATACAGTGGTGTTAGAAATGTCAAATGGTACAGCCACTTTGGAAAATAATTTGTCAATTTCTTAAAAAATAACTATACAACCCAGAAATTGCACTCTTGAGCATTTATTCCAGAGAAATGAAATTTTGTGTCCCCACAGAAACCTGAACACTAATGTTTATAGCATCTTTATTCTTAATACTCCAAAACTAGAAACAGCCCTGATGTCTTTCAATAGATGAATTGTTTATCTATTGTATATATATATACCATGGAATTATACTGACCAATAAAAAGCAACAAAATCTTGATAACACACAATAACTCAGATGAATCTTAAGGAAATTATGCTAAATTTTAAGTCAATCCCAAAGGATTATATACTGTATGATTCCATTTGTATGATGTTGAAATGACAAAATTATGGAAATGGAGAACGGATTGGTTATTTCCAGAGGTTAGGAACATGGAGTGGGGGAAGAAGGTGGGTGTGGTTATAAAAGAGGCAATATGATGAATCCTTTTGATGATGGAACTGTTGTATCTTGACTGGGTCAGTGTCAATATCGTGATTGTGATGTTGTATTGTATTTTGCAAGATGGTACCATTGGGAGGGCTAGGTAAAGTGTTAACAGGATCCTTCTTTTTTATTCCTTAAAATTGCATATGAATCTACAATATCAAACTTAAAAGTTGAATTAAGAACTATGCTAAGGAAAGAAGCCAGTCACAAAAGACCACAAAATTCAATTTGTATGAAATTCTCAGCAAGGCAAATCCATGGAGATAGAAAGTAGATCCATAGTTGCCTTTGGGGTGGGAATGAGGAGTGACTGCACAGGAGAATGAGGGATCTTTCTGGGGCCATGAAAATACTTTAAAACTCAATTGTCATGGTAGTTGCACAACTCTGTAAATTTACTAAACATCATTAAATTCTACACTTACAGTGGATGAGTTTTATGGTATATAAATTATACCTCAACTGAACTTTTTTAAGGTAAGTTTCTGTATATGTAAAATTTTTGCAAGGTAAAAATTTTATTTTAAAAAATGATTAGTGTTAAGGAAAAAAGATAAAGACTTGAGGCACTCCCCCACCAAAAAAGGGAAGATGTAAAAAAGAGATCAATAATTATGAGAGCTTGTGTATCCCCAAATACATAAAATTAAAAGACAAATGACCAACGGGAAATATTTGCAAGTCAGGACAGTTCATCTGTCAATATTTTCAACATATAATGGCTTTCTAATTATAAGTATACCTCGGAGATATTCTGTATTCGGTTCCAGACCACTGTGATAAAGTGAGTATCACAGTGAAGTAAGTCAATTCAAGTATTTTGTTTGCTAATGCATATAAAGGTTATGTTTACACTATATATTGTAGCCTGTTAAGTATACAATAACGTTATGTCTTAAAAAACAATGTATACACCTTAATTAAAAAATACTTTAGTGCTACAAAATGCTTACCATCATCTGAGCTTTCAGCAAATCAATCTTTTTGCTGGTGGAGGGTCTTGCCTCAATGTTGATGGCTGCTGACTGATAGGGGTGATGGATGCTGAAGGCTGGAATGGCTGTGGCAGTTTCTTAAAGACAGCAGTGAAGTTTACCATTGACTCACTTTCACGAAGAGCAGGTGACTCCCTTGCTACATCCAGCTTCTACATCCAGCATTTGCTGCCTCACCTTACACCTTTGTGTTATAGAGACTACCTCTTTCCTTGAACCTCATGAACCAACCTCAGCTAGCTTCAGAATTTTCTTCTGCAGCTTCCTCACCTCTCTCAGCCTTCACACAATTGAAGAGAGTCAGGGTCTTGTTCTGGATTAGGTTTGGCTTAAGGGGGTTTTGTGGCTGGTTTGATCCTCTACACAGACCACTAAAACTTCTTCCACATCAGTAATAAAACTGTTTCTCTTTCTTATCATTCATGTATTCACTGGAATAGTAAAAACCTTTTCTTTGCATTTACAACTTGGTTAACTGGCATAAGAGGCCTAGCTTTCATCCTGTCTTGGCTTTTGACATGCCTTTCTCACTAAATTTAATCATTTTTCAGTTTTGATTTAGAGTGTGAGATATGTGACTCTCCCTTTCACTTGAACATTTCCAGGCTGTTGTAGGGTTAACTGGCCCGATTTCAATACCGTTTTGTCTCAGGGAATAGGGAGGCCTGGGGAGAGGGAGAGGGACTGGGGAACAGCCAGTTGATGGCAGTCAGAACACACACACACACACACACACACACAGTTATCAGTTAAGTCCACAGTCATATATGGATGTGGTTTGTCATGCCCCCCCAAAACAGTAGCAACATCAGATATCATTAATCACAGATCACCACAACAACCATAATAAAGATGAAAGCATAGGAAATATTGTAAGAAATGTCAAAATGTGATACAGAGACACTGAGCAAATGCTGTTGGGAAAAGGGTGCTGATAGACTTGATTGATGCAGGGTTGTCACAAACCTTCAATTTGTAAAAAGTGCAGTATTTGCAAAGCACAATGAAACAAGATATGCCTGTACTAGCACCCCAAAACAAAAATGGGTAAATGGCACTCTTCAGATTCATTCATTTACAATGAACAAAAGCCATCTCTGCCTACCAGGTAGGCTCATTATCTTCCAAGGAAAAGAAAGGTACACACAGGGAATAGTGCTGGAAAGGCAGAAATGGAGACTGCCTACTCTTTCATGGGCCTGTGTCACTCTTTCTGTTTCATCACTCTTGGGATCTCTTAATTCAAGTTCTTGAGAGTCTGGCAAGCCATCAATTGATTTGACTTAGCTTAGCTATCTACTCTGTGTCCAAATAGCTGTCACTGTCATAAAGATTAAAGCTTTAGATTATCTGAGAAGGAGCTATAAGTAGGACAAGAAAATTAATTGATAGTTTATGATAGACATAGAGCAGTCATAGAAGTATATAAGTGTTTGTAAAAAAAAAAATGCTGAAGGGCGCCTGGGTGGCTCAGTGGGTTAAAGCCTCTGCCTTCAGCTCAGGTCGTTATCCCAGGGTCCTGGGATTAAGCCCCAAATGAAGCTCTCTGCTCAGCAGAGAGCCTGTTTCTCTCTCTCCCACCGCTGCTCCCCCTGCTTTTGCATGCTCTTTTTCTCTCCCTCTCATAAATAAATGAAATCTTTAAAAAAATGCAACCTCATCATCAGCAATCAAAGAGCTATTTAAATAGCAAGAGCCTTTTTTGCCCACTAAATCATCAAAGATTAATGATGACAATACATGCTTATATACTGCTAGAAGATGGGACAAACTAGTATGGAAAACAGTTTGGCAAAATGTATTGAGGACCTTTAAAATGGACGTAACTTTGGCTCAGTAATTCCAAATCTAGGAATTTATCCTAAGAGAATGAATAATCAGAGATACTGATGATATATGTATATAAACTTTGTAATATTACTTATACTATTATATATAATATACGTAAAAAGAAAAACTATTAACAGTAAGTTTACATTGTTATAGGAATGTTCAAGTAAACTGGCATGTTCACATCATGAATATGCGGTCATTAAAAATTATGTTTTTGGTTAAAATGTCCATACTACCCAAAGCAATCTACACATTCAATGCAATACCTATCAAAATACCAATATTTACCACAAAACTGAAGAAATAATACTAAAATTTGTGTGGAACCACAAAGGACCCTGAATAACTAAAGCAATCTTATGAAAGAAAAAGCTGGAGGTATCGTAATTCCAGATTTTAAGATATACTGCAAAGCTGTAGTAATCAAAACAGTATGGTACTGGCACAAAAATAGACACAAAGATGAGAGAAATAGAGACCCCAGAGATAAGCCCGCACTTACATGGTCAATTCATCCGTAACAAAGGAGGCAAGACTATACAATGGGGAAAAGATAGTCTCTTCAATAAATGGTACTGGGAAAACTGACCGCTTTCTGACGCCATACACAGAAATAAATTCAAAATGGATTAAAGACCTAAATATGAGTCCCAAAGCCATAAAAATCCTAGAAGAAAGCATAGGCACTGATTCCCTTGACATTGGCCTGGTAAAATTTTTCTAGATATGTCTCCTAAGGCAAGAGAAACAAAAACAAAAACTATTAGGACCACACCAAAACAAAAAGATTTTGCACAGTGAAAAAAATCAACAAAAAGACAACCTACTGAATGGGAGAAGAATATTTGCAAATGATATATCTGATAAGAGGTTAATATCCAAAATACATAAAGAACTTCTATAACTCAACACCAGAAGGTAATCCAATTAAAAAATGGACAGGGAGCTTAAATAGACATTTTTCCAAGACATCCAGATGGCTAAAAGACACATGAAAAGATGCTCAACACCACTCATCATTGGGAAATGCAAATCAAAACCATAGTGAGATATCACATGTCAAGTAGCCAAAATCAAAAGTACAGGAAATAACAAGTGTTGATGAGGATGTGAAGAAAAAGGAACCCTGGTGCACTGTAGATGGAAAGTAAATTGGTACAGCCACTGTGGAAAACAGTATTGAGGTTCCTCAAAAAGTTAAAAATAGAAATACCATATGATCCAATAATTCTGCTGCTGGGTATTTACCCAAACAAAAATACTAATTCAAAAAGACATAAGTATCCCTGTGTTTATTACAGCATTATTTACAATGGCCAAGATATGGAAGGAACCTAACTGTGCATCAATAGAGGAATGGATAAGAATGGTGTGTGTGTGTGTGTGTGTGTAATGGAATTTTACACAGCGAAGCAAAAAGATGAGGTTGTGTCAATTGAGACAGCATGAAAGGACCTAGAGGGTATTATGCTAAGTGAAATAACTCAGACTGAAAAAGACAAATACCATATGATTTCATTTACATGTAGAATCTAAAAAACCAAATGAATTAACCAAACAAAAAGCAGAATCAGACCTATAAATACAGAGAACAATGTGATGGTTTCCAGAGGACAGTGGGTGGGGGCTGGGCAAAGTGGGTGAAGGGGAGTGGCAGATAGAGGCTTCCATTTATGGAATGAGTAAGCCATGGGAATAAAAAGCACAACATAGGGAATATAGTCAATGATATTTCAATAGCTTTGTATGGTAACAGATGGTAGCTACACTTGTGAGCAAAGCATAATATATAAACTTGGGACATCTGGGTGGCTCAGTCAGTTAAGTATCTGCTTTCAGCTCAGGTCATGATCTCCAGGTCCTGGGATTGAGCCCCTCATTGGGCTTCCTGTTCAGGGGAGAGTCTGCTCCTCTCTCTCTCCCCCCTCCTTTCCTCTCCCTCGGCCCCTCCCTACTGCTCATTCTCTCTCACACAAATAAAATCATATATATATATAAAAAATCACTGAGTTGTACACCTGAATCTAATGTAACATTGTGTGTCAGCTATACTCAAATGAAAAAAAAATTAAGATTTTATTTATTTATTTGACAGAAGGAGAGAGAGAGAGAGAGAGAAAGTGCATGCATAAGCTGGGGGAGGGGCAGAGGGTGAGGGAAAAGCAGGCTCCTCGCTGAGCAAGGAATTAGGGTCCTGGGATCATGACCTGAGCCGAAGGTAGACACTTAACCCACTGAGCCACGCAGGCATCCCATCAAATGAAAAAAAAAATTAAAACAAGAGGTAAATGTTTTTGAAAAGTAATTAATGAATGAGGAGTTCTCATAATGTTTGTTGAGTGAAAAAAGTAAGATACAGTATTCTATATATTGAAATAGAGAAAATTGAGATTTGAGATGCTAGGAAGAAGGAAGCCAAAATCATAATCTTAACAGTGGTCATATCTGAATGGTAAGAGTACAGATTATTTCCGTGTTTATCTTTCATTTCCTTTATACTTTGTTGTTGCTTTTTTCCTATTTTCTGAATGATAATAAACTTTTGAAATCAATAAAATCATAAAGGTTGCTTAAAATTAAAAGAAGTGGAGTAAACAGGGAGACTACCATATATTAAAACATATTTAAAACTTAAGTCAGCATGGTACTGGCATAAGAAATAAAAATAGAATAAATAGGGTAGAAACAGATCCTTGTATAAATGAGAATTTAATATATGATATGAGGGCCTCACCAAATAGTAAAGGAAGACTTAGACCATAATTAGTTCAGTTACAAATGGTAACCAATAGTGCTGCTATGGCAGGCACTATGCTAAGTGCTTTTATGTGCATTTTCTCCTTTACTTATTACAACCTTTTGAGATGTAAGTAGTATTATCCCCATTTTAGAGATGAGGAAGAGAACTACAGCCCCTAGAAGCTGAAGAAGCATTTGCCCAGAATCACATAGAAAAGAAGTAGAACCTAGATTGGGACCAACTATGTCAGACTCCAAGTCTGTATTCTTTGCTACTGTGTTCTATGTACATAACATTTATGGCAGAGTATCTAGAATACAAGAGGCATTTAGTAAATGTTGGTCATATGAGTAACTTATAGTTTGCTGCATATATTGTAATATATAATGTATACATTATATATTGTATATATAATATATATATATTGAGCCTGGGTGGCTCAGTGGGTTAAGCTCCTGCCTTCAGCTCGGGTCATGGTCTCAGAGTCCTGGGATCGAGCCCCGCATCGGGCTCTCTGCTTGGTGGGGAGCCTGCTTCCCCCTCTCTCTCTGCCTGCCTCTCTGCCTACTTGTGATCTCTCTCTCTGTCAAATAAGTAATTTGTTAAAAAAAATCTTTATAATAACGTAAATACTACTAGGAGTAATCAAGCTGTCTTGTCATGGGGAATTAGTAATCCTGTGATTTTTTTCCAGAATAAATCCCCAATGGAATCATATAATTTAAAAAAATAACACATGATGAACATCACCAAATATTAGTTGATTTAATAATTACTGTTTCCTCTTGTCTCATTTACTCTCTTTGGACACTGTCCTCTCTTGTAATTCATTCAAGGCTAGTTGATTAACAGCATTGACCAAAAGATGGAGCTAGCGTTTCCTTATGAATATCCTGCCGTAGACTCATTTTTTCAGCAAACATTTTTTGGGCATCCATTCTGCCATGCATCATGCTAGAGTTAGAGAAACGTGAAAAATTCCAAATTAACATTAACAAGTATAAACAAGCCAACCAAAAATCTCACATCCCTAGGAAATTAAATGTTCTCTCCTCTGTGAGGCCTTCTCTGATTCTCCCAGGTGAATTTAGTCACTCTTTCCTAAGAGCACCCAAAACAACCTGTTCAACTTGTCACATCCCTCTCAGACTTTCAGTGAGCCTGCCTGTTTCCCACACTTGACTTCTTTAGGAGCTCCTTTAGGTCAGTTTTTCTTTTATAGTAAAGATATGACTGGTACAATTTGGCTTTGGAGGATTTTTGTTGAGGTTTTTTTTGGTTTGGCTTTTTTTTCCATGACCCCTTGATGCATTCAGTCAGTGCCCTAATAAATATTTACTGATACCTACTCTATGCCATGTACTATGCTAGATAGTGTATAATAAATATGAATAAGAGGGACGCCTGGGTGGCTCAGTTGGTTAAGTGGCTGCCTTCAGCTCAGGTCATGATCCCAGCGTCCTGGGATCAAGTCCCACATCAGGCTCCTTGCTCAGCAGGGAGCCTGCTTCTCCCTCTGCCTCTGTCTGCCTGTGCTCGCTCCTGTGCGCTCTCTCTCTATCTGACAAATAAATAAATAAAATAAAATAAAATAAATATGAATAAGAAACAAGACAATAGACAAGGCCAAACAGACAAGGTCCTAGATCTCATGAGATCTCACATGGCCACTTGAAAGAAATATGCTTTCTTTGTACAAAATCAACCAGGCATTTGAACCTTATTTATTATATTGTTCAAATCTTCTGTGATTTTAAATGTATTTCAGGCGTATTTTACATGTCAAAGCTTAATGGTAGTATGCTAAAGTTTCCCACTATAATTGCATTTCTGTTCACTTCTTTTTTTTTCTGTTCACTTTCTTCTATTTTTGCTTCATATTTTGCCAACAAAATCAGATGGAAAGATTAAAAATAAAAAATGGGCAAAGGTAAATCAATGAAGTATAAATCAAAAGAAAGAATTGGTATTAGTAAATAAAATAGTTCCCAAGGCAAAAAAAAACACTGACAAAGGAGAGTATTTTATATTGGGAGAAGATATAAGCTCTGAATTGTACACTGTATAATATAGCATCAAAAAGTATAAAAGGGTACCTGCATGGCTCAATTGGTTAAGCGTCTGCCTTAGGCTCAAGTCATGATCCCAGGGTCCTGGGAGCCATGTTGGGCTCCCTGCTCAGCAGGGAGTGTGCTTCTCCCTCTTCCTCTGCTCCTCCCTGACCTTGTGCTCACTCTCTCTCATAAATGAATAAAATCTTTTTTTAAGTGTAAAATAGATTATAAGGTGTAAATAAATTTTCTAAGGGAAGAATATGTGGACAGGGAAGAGGGTGGAAATTGTTCTTTATGTGTGGCCCAGGAAGATATCTCCTGGAAAGCGCAGTCATTTAGAACTTTGTAAAGAAGCAACAGAGCTTGTCGGCATGTCCTGTAATCCCAGAAACACCCTGGAGTTCAGGGAAATAACAGTCGGGCTTGAAGAAAGAGGAATGGCAGGAGGACTATCTGTGCTGTTGTGATCGTTCTGGGTGAGTAAACAGTAGGTTAGAGATTCAAAGCTGGGGTGCCTGGCTGCAGAGCCCAGGCTCTTCCCAGGGCACCATACTGCCTCCTAGTAGTAGTAATGGGATCAGAATCCCCAGGAATTCATTCCATGTGCCTCTCAGAAGAGACCAGCCCTTGCTTTAAATGCCAGCTTTCTCACACAGCTCCAATAAATGTGAATCATCATCTTGTGGGTCTTCAGGAAGCTATGGACAAAGACATAGATGTATTTTTTTTTCATCTTCCTCTTTCTGCATTTTCTGTGCTTAGAACATTAAAACATACTCAGTTCATGAAGTTCAGGTCAAATACTCATCAATGAGTACTTCTTTTAATTAGTGAATTTCCTCTCTTGGGGAATGGCCGCATTATCTAGCCATCTGCCCAAGCCAGAATTCTAAGAATCTTAGACTCCTCTTTTTTCTTTACCCCCTTCCCATAACATGCATGACCAAATCCTATGGATTTATTTCCTTAGTAGCTCTTGTGTTTGTCCCCTGGTCCTCTCCATCCCCAGGCCAGTGCTTTTGTTCATACCTCTTCAGCCACAGGTTGCTATAGTTGCCTCCCAACTGGTACCCATGCCTCTTGTCTCTTGCCCTATGAGCCAGTCACTATCACTGTCCTGCTGATAATCCTTAAGTGTCTTCTTACATTTTCAGAATGAAGGTCCAAATTCCTTAATTCTGTTTTTTGAGACACTTCATGATCTGGCCTTTTTTTTTTAGTTTTATTGAGAAAAAATTGATACACATCACTGTATAAGTTTAAGGAGTACAGCATGATGGTTTCATTTACATATATTGTGAAATGATTACCACAGTAGGTTTAGTTCACATCCATCATCTCCTATAGATACAAAGAAAAAGAAAAAAATTCTCTTGCTGAGAGTTCTTAGGAGCTACTGTCTTAACTTTCCTATATACCACACAGCAGTGTTAGCTATAGTCATCATGTACCTTATCTCTAGTACTCATTTATCTTATAACTGGAAGTACTCATTTATCTTATAACTTGTACCTTCTGACCACGTTCCCTCAACCTGTCCTTCCCCACATCCCCTCACCTTTGGTAACCACAACTCTAATCTCTTTTTCTAGGAGTTCAGTTTTTTTAAGATTTCACATATAAGTGAAATCATACACTATTTGTCTTTCTCTGTCGACTTATTTCACTTAGCATAATACCTTCAAATTTCCTCCATATTATTGCTAATGGTAGGATTTCCTCATTTTTTATGGTCAAATAATATTGTTATATTTGCATATATTACCATAACTGCTTTATCCACTCATCCATCAGTGGTCACCTAGGTAATTTCCATGTCTTGGCTATTGTAAATAATGCTGCAGTGAACATGGGGGTTGCAGATTTCTTTTTGAGTTAGTGTTTTCATTTCTTCTGGACATATTCCCAGAGGTGGGATTGCTCAATTATATGGTAATTCTATTCTTAATTTTTTGAGGAACCTCCATACTGGTTTCCATAGTCTGGCCTACTTTCTAATCCTGCCTTCTGTCACTGCAAACCTGCTTAGCTCCAGCATTATGATACCTGCTGTATCATCCTGAACTCCACAACTCTGTGCCTTCACGCATACTATTTGCTCAACCTAGGACATCCTTTCTCCCCCCTTTGTTTTACTTATTTCCACAGGCCCTTTGAAACCCAGCTCCTACTGACTTTTTTTCAGGATGCCCTCCCTCACTTTTCCAGCCTCGCTGTCTTCTGTGCTCGTGTAGCACCCTGGGCATTCTTCTGTCCTGGTACTTAACACACTCTCTTGTCATTGTTGATGAATATGCCTATCTCCTCTACCACCCAGACTGCAAGCAACCAGAGGCAGAGATGCTTTCACTTTATTCTTTTGGAATTGCCAGAACCTAGCCTAGAGCCTGGTCCATGATAGGTTCTTAGCTTAGTAAATGTTTATGAAATGAATAAATGAGCTTTTGTGGCTCAATAATGATGCTTTTATTTTCTAGGTATATGGTTCAGTGGCCTGGTGGCCGAATCCTGCATCGCCATGAGCTTGACACTTTCCTTGCTCAGGCAGTATCTACCCAGCTTTATGAACCCGATCAGCTTCAAGAACTCAAGGTGATTTGATCTTCCCTCACTTAAATTCTTTCTTCTATGAGCTCACAGCTTTCCTTTTGGTCTTTCCTCATCAGCTTCGGGTATTCTTTTTTGTCTTTAATTTTTAAATTTTTTCATAATTTGATAGGCCAAAAAAAAGGTATCTCAAGGTGGTGTCTTTTTAAAGTTTTAAAGTTGATGTCTTTTTTGGGGGTGGGGGGGCAATGCATGTCTTTCAAACTCTCCTGGAATGACATGGATCAAAGCTACTAGTGCACTCAGATGTCTGTAATTAAAAGCCAGCATGTTCAAATTTAACTAGAATAACCAACACAATGGGGACAAGAGTAAATGTAACCAATAACAATAAGTTTTTAATAGTAGTTTTTCCTCTATGGTGGTTTCAGATTGAGAAACTGGATGCCCGAGGGATCCAGCTTGCTGCCCTCTTCATGAGTGGGGTCGACACAGCTCTGTTTGCTAATGATGCCTGTGGCCAGCCAGTCCCGTGGGAGCACTGCTGCCCCTGGATTTACTTCGATGGCAAGCTGTTCCAGAGCAAGTTAATTAAAGCAGGCCGAGAGCGAGTATCCTTGGTTGAGCTCTGCGATGGCCAGGTACCAGCAAGTTGGGCAGCTGCTAAGGGCCATCTCTGATCTGCCATGGGGATGAATTGGCAGAGGGTGGAAGGGAGCACAGACATTAGAGAGGGAGGTAGGAAAAGTGGGAGAATGTATCTGCCATTAACCGCACTTGGTCAAAGATCAGCCCAAAGGCCCAGAGTCTGATATGTACATGCTCTAAAATCATATGTTGGGAAAGTATTTTTTATGAACTTCAAATTTTCATAATATTTTCTTACTGAATATTTCTTGCCCATGGAATACTCAGATATATTATATGCCTTTCCTGCAATTCTTAGAATTTCATTTCCCTTATTTGCAAAATACAAAAAAAAAAAACCTGTTACATTCTTTTGCAAGTGATGATATCTTTTTTAAAATTTTTTATTTATTTTTTAAATTTCTTTTCAGTGTTCCAGAATTCATTGTTTATGTACCATACCCAGTGCTCCATGCAATACGTGCCCTCCATAATACCTACCACCAGGCTCACCCAACCTCCCAACCCACACCCCTCCAAAACCCTCAGATTGTTTTTCAGTCTCTCATGGTTCATCTCCCCCTCCAATTTCCCCCAACTCCCTCTTTTGTAAAGGAACTATGTTTGGAACTAGAAGAGGGTGGTAAAGTAGATAACAGAGTAGAAGCAGGGGATTTTTTACAGTGAAACCTTAGGAAAGATGAGGAAAGGCACCCTTACTTACTCCTTTATCTGTTGGGGCGGAATGAGCTGAGGGACTAAAACAGGAGTCGTCAAACTACCTCAAAATGCAAAACTTGGAATTTTTATTCCAGTCAAGTTTTAATGGAACACAGCCACATTCATTCATTTATGTATTGTCTACAACTGCTTTCCCTCGACAATAGCAGAGTTGTATAGTTGTGACAGAGACATTTTGGCCTGCAAATCCTATCTGGCCCTTTTCAGAACTGGTTTACTGACCTCTGGCCTAGAGGCATGGACTAATGCTAGACAGAGGTCATGGTCTCTGATCCTGGGTATGGAGGAAAAGGTTAAAAAGCTTGGCATATGTCAGGTTTTATTCTTCTCTCATTCATCTAATTCTGTTATCTCCCCCTTAAAAAATAACCTAGCATATTTCTGGTCATGTGGTAGACCATCGGTAAATATTTATGATTATATTTGTCTTCCTTGACCTAGTCAGTGTGTCTCAACAATCCCTTGGTCAGAGCTAATATGATAATTTGGTGTCATGTAAAATGTGCCAGGCAGGTTTTCCTGGGTATGATGCCTTGAGTCATTTAGCCCAGGCCTCAATTCTCTTAATGGCAATGGATTCATGAAACTATAACAAGAATGCCCAGTACTATGCCCGAAACATAGAAGTTAAAAAATGGCAGCTTTTGGGGTGCCTATGTGGCACAGTCAGTTTAATTTGACTCTTGGCTTTGGTTCAGGTCGTGATCTCAGGGTTGTGAGATCAAGCCCTCTTCGGGCTCCGAGCTCAGTGTGGAGTTGGCTTGGGTTTCTCTCTGTCTCCCTCTACCCCTCCCCTCCACCCCATCTCTCTCTATAATAAATAAATAAATCTTTTTTTTTAATGGCGGTTGCTGTTATTAATTCTGTTCTTCCTTTGAAGGCTGACCTGGCAACCAAAGTGGAAAAGATGAGACAGAGTATCCTTGAAGGAGTCAACATGAACCATCCACCACCTTCTGCTCTACTTCCATCACCTACTTTTGTGCCTCCCATGGTGCCCTCTCTCTACCCTGTTTCACTTTATTCCCGAGCCATGGGCTCAATGCCACCTCCCCCTCAAGGACGGAGCCGGGGATTTGCAGGTCAGTACCTAAGAATGAGGTATTTGTCATCTTCAGTCTGTTTCATAGTAGTCTAGCCAGTAATTATTGCCAGATACTGAATCAGCAGCTTTTTTATATATGTATTATCTAATTTACCTTCTGTGCTGTGCTGTGGTAGTTTGAAGAAGAGTTTATTGACTGGGGTGTAGCCTAGATGTGACCTAGGAAGTCCGCTGACTTCCCAGACTATGCTCCATAGAGGTAGTTGGTCCCTGAGGATTTGACTGTCACCAACTAAACTCACAAATTAACTGATGTAGAAACCAGGAGCTACTTTATTACTTCTGAGAACTATATCTCAAGTGAACTGGATCACCATAGTTGCCGGTTAGCTCCCTCATTCCCCATAGGCAGATGTACATAGGAGCTTCCAGAAAGACCAAATGGGAGATAAGAGTAAATGACCAGTGTCCACAGACAACCAACCGTACCTGATGTACCCATTTTCGCTCTGGGGGTAAATGACACATTTCCAGAATTATGAAGAGAAATAAATCATAGTCCGTGCCCACCAGGGGATTGCAGTTTAGTGGGGAAAACAAATACACACACATATACCCAGACATATCTAAGTATAAATTATGGTGACACCTGAGCTATGGCTTAGTGATGAATAGACAGTCATGCTTAGGTAGCTCAGATAGGGATCTTAATAATTCAAACAACCTTGACAAAACATGATATTTTTTTAAAAGATTTTATTTATTTGACAGAGAGAGATCACAAGTAGGCACAAAAGGAAGCCTTCACAGAATAATTTTAATTTTAGTTTACGGAAAAAACACGAATGTTAATAACCCTTCGTCACTTATCAGGTCAGCAGTAAAGAGCACTTCATTCATATGACAGTGGGAGTCTAAGGAACTAGGGTACTAGCTAGTCCTAAGAAAGCTAGAAAGACTTGCATTTGGGGATCTTATTGTCGCCTTTCAGGAGGCAAGAGGCTCCTCATGAACCACCAGTAACTGGAGACCAGGCATCACTGGGAGCTGGGACAACATAAAGGACCTCCTGAGAACTTAACCTTAATTAAGGCTGTCTTCTGAGACACAATAAAATCAATGCACAAAAAATGAGAGCAAGGATCTCTAAAGTCAGTTTCATGGAATGGAATGAATGAATGGCCAGCTCCCTGGTTTATAACACTTGTTCATTAGCTGACTGAACAGAGCAGGCATTCACACTGCTCATCTAAGTAGAGCCTTGAACTAAATATGCATATTGAAATTTATGAGCCTAAATTAAAGACAAACTTCAACTTCCAGCTTTATTTTTTTTAAATGATGAGCAATAGACAACAAACATTTCCAACCACAGCAATGACACTCCCACCTGATCACAGAACCTTGATATTTCATGTCAAAACGTCCCTATTAAAATATCATGTTTTGGGGTGCCTGGGTGGCTCAGTGGATTAAGCCTCTGCCTTTGGCTCAGGTCATGATCTCAGGGTCCTGGGATCGAGCCCCGCATCAGGCTCTCTGCTCAGCAGTGAGCCTGCTTCCCCCTCTCTCTCTGCCTGCCTCTCTGCCTACTTGTGATCTCCGTCTGTCAAATAAATAAATAAGTAAAATCTCAAAGCTCTGTTGTGCTGGTGAGCTTATATGTATATATAATTTGGAATTTCCTGTTTTAAGGAGATAGGCTATCTTGTCTTAAATTGGTTCTGGTTTTCAGCTGTTGGCTATTCTTGCTTATTAATTATAAATTGCTTTCAATTTAGTTTCATTATTTTCCATTTAGTTTGGTTGTTTGGCTAAGCCTCCACTGTGTCATGGTATGTATTTGAATCAAAAGTGGTTTGGGTTCACTTTATATTAAGTAACTAGAATTTGAATAAAACTTAAAAGAAAAAGAAAAATCATTTGGCCCAAATGAATAAACAAACAAAAAGCAGAATCAGAGAACAAACCGATGTTGAAACTGATGATGAACAAACTTAATTAGAGAACAAACCGATGGTTGCCACAGGGGAGGGAGGTGGGGGGCTAAGCAGAATGGGTGAAAGGGAGTGGGAGGTACAGGCTTCCAGTTATGGAATGAATAAGTCACAGGGATGAAAAGCACAACGTATCTAGTCAATGGTATTGTAATAGCGTTATATGCCGACAGATGGTAGCTGCCCTTGTGGTGAGCAGAGCATGACTCCGTAGTTGTCAAATCCCTGTGTTGTACACCTGAAACTAATGTAACATTGTGTGTCAACTAAACTTTAATAAAGAGAAAAAAGGAAAGAAAAGAAAAGTGGTTTTGGCATTTAATCTTCTAATAACTAGATTTTAGGACATTCATTCTTTCAACAAATATTGCATGCCTACTCTGTGCCAGCCAGGCTCTGTAGCTGAAAAATGTGTCGTCCACACCCAGCTTACCAAAGTGGATGTCCTACAGATCTTCAACCTCCGTCCCTAAATTCACTTCCACCATGAACCTTTGTTGTTATCAGCCCTTTTTTTTAAGATTTTATTTATCTATTTGATAGAGAAAGAGACAGTGAGAGAGGGAACACAAGCAGGGGGAATGGGAGAGGCAGAGGGAGAAGCAGACTCCCCACTGAGCAGGGAGCCCGATGCAGGGCTCGATCCCAGGACCCTGGGATCATGACCTGAGCCAAAGGCAGATGCTTAACTAACTGAGCCAGCCAGGCACCCCCAGAGTCTTTATCATAGAGAAATGGAAATAAGCAGAGTAGGGGGCACTGTAGGATCTTTTGTTCCACCTCTTATCCTACCTTGCAGTTAGCATTCATTACTGCCCTTCTTCCTGTCTTTCCAGGTCTCCATCCAATCCCACCCCAAGGAGGAAAACTGGAGATTGCTGGGATGGTTGTGGGCCAGTGGGCTGGCAGTAGGTCCTCCAGGGGCCGAGGCTCTTTTGGCATGCAAGTTGTTTCTGTTGGTGGGCCAGGAAAAGGGTATGTATTCCACTAGGTTGGTATGAGCTAATGTCAATCAAGGTGCCATTAGGAAAATGCCCAACTACTGAATACTTCTATTAAGGTAAGAGGCATTAACTAACTTCCATTTTTAAAGCCAGTTTTCAGTTTAGTTCAGCAAACATACACTATATTCCCGGCCTCAATGAAAAAGTTTTTGCCCTAGAGGAGGACATGGGACACAAAATAATTTAGTATAATATAGAAATAAGAGAGATAAAAGATAACAGTGGTAACACAGAGGAGGGACACCTAACTTAAGGGAGTCAAACTTCTAGAGGAGGTGAGTAGTTAACTAAGTGAAAATGTGGGTATGGACTCTTTGTGTGTTCCTCAGGATCACTTTTTCCCCTCACTTTCTACAGGCATGGAAAAGAACAGACTAGTAGAGGATCCAAAGGACATAAAAAAGGAAACAAACAAGTAAGCTCTGTTTTGAGATTATCTAGCTTCTGTTTCATACCTCTTGTCTTTTCACCTAACTTACAAAAGATCAGATCAGGCATGGAAAACTGTGTTTTCGGGGCTTCTCCCAGGATTTGAGTTCATTCTTTTGCTCTAGTGAGGGTCTAGTGAGGGTTAGCCTGCCCAGGCTGTTCCCACAATGCTGCAAAGTGTCATTCTTTCCCCTGAATGAGCCCACACAACAGAAACCAGGTCCTGTGTCCTGAACACCCATACCTACCATAGTATGTGCTATGTGCAGCCACAAAGGAGCCAGAGTGAAGTTAACAGTGGGATTTCCAGCTGCTCGGGCTTTCTGAGTAGAGTTGCTTAGAAAATTGGACTTCTGGGGTGCCTGGGTGGCTCAGTGGGTTAAAGCCTCTGCCTTCGGCTTGGGTCGTGGTCCCGGGGTCCTGGGATCGAGCCCCGCATTGGGCTCTCTGCTTGGCGGGGAGCCTGCTTCCTCCTCTCTCTGTGCCTGCCTCTCTGCATAGTTGTAATCTTTGTCTGTCAAATAAATAAATAAAATCTTTAAAAAAAAAAAGAAAATTGGACTTCAGCATTTGCTGAATATGAGAAGGAAGGAGATGTTGCCATTTTGTTTATTCATAATGGCTCAAAATGGTCTTAAACTTTCCTCTAAGGTACACCTTGAATTACATCACCGTTTCTACTGGTCTTCATTAGACATGTACCTCTCCCCAGACATGAAGAATCTAATCTTGTAGTGAACCAGAATCTTGCACTGGACTCAGCCTGCTGGGCTCCTCATAGTATATCAGCTACCATTTCTTTCTTCCTTTTTCTTTCTTTCTTTCCTTTCTTTTCTTTCATTTATTTAGAGAGTGCTGATGAGCAGGGTGGGGGTGAGGCCAAGGGAGAGGAGAGGGAGAGGGAGCTTCTTTTTTTTTTTTTTTTTAAAGATTTTATTTTATTTGACAGACAAAGAACACACAAGTAGGCAGAGAGGCAGGCAGAGAGGGGAGGGGAGAAGCAGGCTCCCTGCCGAGCAGAGAGCCCGATGTGGGACTTGATCCCAGGACACTGGGATCATGACCCGAGCCGAAGGCAGTGGCTTAACCCACTGAGCCACCCAGGCGTCCCAAGATTCTTAAGCAGGTTCCATGTCCATTGTGGAGTCCATTGCAGGGCTCGACCTCACAGTACTCGATCTCTTAGTACTGAGATCATGACTTAAGCTGAAATCAAGAGTCGGACACTTAACCGACCGAGCCACGCAGGTGTCCCAGGAGCTATTGTTTCTTGAATGCCCCCTTTCTACCAAGCCCTCTACTAGACATTTTACATGCAGTTTCTAATCCTCCCAAGGGCCACTGATGAGACCATATTACAAAGCAGCTTTGACATAGGTTCTCAGTCCTGAATTAGCTCCCCTATATACAGCCAGCCCTCACTGCATCCAGTTAATCCCCATTGTCTAATGCTTTCTCAAAGATACATGTTTGCTTTAATGTTATTTTGAGCTAAAAATAGAACTAGAATGGTAATTCCTCCTCACAAGTCAGAGAGCAAGAACTTTGAGGTTTTTCTAGAGCTTCTCAACTTTTTCCAGAAGCTGTTCAGTAAGATATAAGGGATTATACCTAGAAGGAAAACTGGTCACTCAGATAGGCTCCCATAAGGTAATACAGCCTTGATTAACTAACCATGACTCAGGGTCTGATCATTAGGTGTATGGTCTGAAAAACCTGATTTTTTTTGGTACAGTGAGAATAGATCTCTCTCTCTCTCTCTCTCTCAGGGGTTGACTCACATTAACTAAGATCACAGAAATAGCTATGTGGGTATGACTGAAAGAGTGGCACTGGGGAGAAGGGAGGGAGTGAAAGATACTGAAAGATCTGTGAAAGATCTTGTGAAATTTATAGCACTTTATCTCAATTAAATACTTCCTGCAGTAAGTATTGTGATATATTGTACAGTTACTCTTTTCTGGTCACTCTAATAAAAACTTGTGAGGTGTTTATTATTCTCCATTTGAAACTGAGGCTCAGAGGGATGAAACATCTTGCCCCAAATTATCCATCAAGTCAATATCAGTGTTGCCCTTCCAGCCTGAGCTGATTCCAAAGCCTGTTGCTGTCCTGATTCCCCTGCAGTATAACAACTCTAATTGGTAGAGACAAGATTCAGACTTAGGTCTGGCTGACCCTAGTGCATAATGCTCTTAACCATTTCTACCAGAGCTTGCTTTCTTTAAGTGTAAGCTGTAAGGGAAAGCATGGTATCAGAAGTTTGCTAGGAGACTTGGAATCAAAACAATAGTATTAGCTAGAATTTATTGAGTTTGTACAGTGTGCCAGGCACAACATGTTCTAAGTGCTTTACATGGAGTGTCTCGTTGAATCCTTATAGGAATTTAAAAAACAGATACTATTATTATATTTTACAGTTGAAGAAACTAAGGGAAAAAATAGGGATGGTAGGTGATTTTAAGTTTCTCTTTGTGAAGATTACTGGGGATACTGTTACCTACTCCAGAGGTAGCCTGGCCAAGGAAATTATCATGTTAACTTTGTTTTTAACTGAGGCATGGTTCCTGCACAGAGCTGCTGCTGATGGCCATGATGACTCTCCTTTTTCTGTTCACCCTTTCTTCAGAGTATGAGATCATTGTTCCAGCTTATTTAATCTGCTTACATTATAGTCCTGTGTTCTTTATTTTTCTCAAGTCTTTTTTTATTATTTTTTTTAGTGATCTCTGCACCCAACATGGGGCTTGGCTTCACAACCCCAAAATCAAGAGTCACATGCTCCACCAACTGAGCCAGCCAGCTGCCCCTGTAGTCCTGTCCTCTTGAGATTATTCTTAGGCTACTGGAGTATTGTGTATTTTCAGATTCTTAAGTCACTTATTGGTAATGTTTTGATATCTTTGTTGACTCCCTCAGGTGGCTAATTCTATCCATTGTGCAGATTTTTACTTGTTTCAGCTTTTTTCCAGGTTCTTGAGCAACATTTTATAGTAGTGCCCATGTTGTACAGGTTTTGGAGCCAAAGGATCTCACTTTGAATCTGGCTCTGCCACTTACTAGCTCTGTGACCTTATACAAGTTACTTAACTTCTCTGTGCCCTAGTTTCCTCATCTGTAAAATGGAGAAATTGGCATCTACCTCACAGAGTTATTATGAGCACCACATGAGATGATAGATGCAAAGTTTTTCACAGAGCCTGTAACATGGGAAGTACTTAGTAAAAATGTATAATTGACCACAGATTCAACAGGTATTAGATTTCCATTACATTGAATTGAATTTTAAGTAAATAAATACATAAATCTTTACAAAAATTTTTTTAAAAAGAAGTCCATTATGTATTGTATCTTAATGGAAAGAATGAGGTCTTTGGAGTCAAGTAGACTTGGATGCAAGTCTAGGCATGCCAGTGACCTTGGGCAAATCATTTTATTTTTCTGAGCCTCATTTGTCTTATCCATAAAATGGACAAGAGAGTACCTGGCATGCCCAACAATTTAGCAATCGGAAGCTGCTATTTTCCTAAATAAATTCCTCATGGAGAGACAGCCCTGCATTGCAAGCTAATGCAGTTCATGTCATTAGCATTACAATAGCAGTCACCTCCCAGGAATTATCAGAAAAACAGGTGACAGTTTTTAGTTATGAAACATTCTGTGGAGTGGTACACAGAGATCTTCTGGTTTTGCTTTCCTTTCATTTACATGTCCAGTTTCAGCATTGGACAGGACAGTATTGTGCCGCAGCTAAAGAGAACAGACTTTAGAGGCTGACCCACCGGGCAAGGAATCCTGGCCCCACTGCTTTCTGTCTGAGTGTCCTTGAGCGAGTTACTTTAATCTTTCTCAGCCTCAGCTTCCTCATCTGTAAATGGGGCATCATATCTACCATTTAAGGTTCCTACTAGTATTAGAAAAAGATATCGTAAAGCTTTATAAATGACAGCTGCGTCATAATTGCGTGGTTGTCATGCCCATTGAGTTTCCGTCAAATCCGTCTGCTGTCACCCTAAGTTCTCAGGACAGTCATCGGGGTGTACTATTAGGTGGTAACAAGCTTTGAAGAACTGAAGCAGATTCTGGAGGCTAGCTTAGGAACATGTTTGGGAAGCATCAGCCAGTGTGGGTAATTACCAATTCCACTGACTCTCTCCGTCTTTGACAGGGCACCTCTCTTTTTTTCCCCCATTGGGAGTTATTTTATTTTCTTGGATGTTAACCTTAAATATTTTTATATCAGCAGACATTATTATTATCTCTAATATTGTCAAATGTCAGGTGTGTCAGGTATCAAAGGCAATCTCTTGGGCTCTACTGCCTTGACAACAAATCACGGTCTTGGGAGTCCTTGCGGAGTTGAATGCTTGGCTTCTGAGAATTTTTTTTATATATTTTTTATTTTTTTATTAATATGTAATGTATTACTAGCCCCAGGGATACAGGTCTGTGAATCGCCAGGTTTACACTTCACAGCACTCATCATAGCACATACCCTCCCCAATGTCCATAACCCAACCATCCTCTCCTTATCTCCCTCCCCCGGCAGCCCTCAGTTTGTTTTATGAGATTAAGAGTCTCTTATGGTTTGACAGGGCACTTCTGATGGAGTTTCTAAATCCCTGGAGCCTCATCACGGTCGGTCCCACTCACAGGTAAATGGAAACAGTGGCACATCAATCAAAGAAGAGAAGAGTGATCATCACCTTCCAGCTTCATCCCAGTGTGCCTTACCCAGAGACAACAACATGTGTAATAATGGTAACCGCTACTTCCCTGTGAAGAATGGGGAGAAGAGCCGCTTACGAGAGCAAAAGCTAGGAACTGTGGCACAGCAGAAGGAGGGGTAACGAGCAGAAGATCAGCAGATCAGGAAGAGAGGAAAACCTATACTTTTCTGATTGTAGGCCCAAGTTAGAGGAGGACATGAATGCTTACCCTAGATTTACCCAGGATTTTATTGGGATGTCCTATTGTATTCATCTTTTTCCATTCCCTGTCTTTTTCTGGACCTTCAGATTTAGTGGTCGGCTTCTGGGGAAGCTCTGGCCAGAGATGAATGGCAGCAGCACTAGCTTCTATTCTCAAATCGAATATGAAGTGCCAATATTCTCTTTGCCTCCCCTGGGAGTGTAGTAAGGCAGTGTCTGTCAGAAATCTGGTGTCATCACGTAAGGCCCTATAGAAAAGTTCCAGCTTTGGTTTTCTGAGTCTTCATCATGTTTCTCATTTACAAAACCCATGGATGGTAGGGGTAGGGACTGCCATCTGTGGCCTCCTAACTTGCATTTTCCTCTATTAAGTAGTGGGACCTTGGTATATAATCCGTACCCTCCTCTCACTCTTTCTCCCCATTCACCTAACCCAGGATTTTGTACTACCGCCTCTAACTCTGGCCTGACAATCAGATAGGTTAATGTTTTCAGGGAAGTGAAATAGTATTGGTTATTTTATTTTATTTTATTTTTTATTTTATTTTATAAACTTAAAAAAAAAAACTACCAATGGCCTTTGTACTGGGGGATTCTAGTGAGTCGGAAAAGTACTGGGCAGATTTTTCCTGCCTCTGAACTAGTGCATCGTTTGTAAAATAGAAGATGTGGCGCAGTTCACCCACTCCCTGCTGCCCACACCCTGAAAGGGTGGGAATCAATGTATTAAAACTAAGTACGAAAGGGAACTGAAAAGACAGTGCATGCATGTGTGTGTGTGTGTGTGTGTGTGTGTGTGTGTGTGTGTGTGTATGGGTGTGTGGGTGGATGTATATATGAATGTGTGTATCTATATGCATACACATACCCTTTATATAAAAGAGACAGATTTATTTATCTATACGTATTTTATATATATAAATATATGTGTGTGTGTGCACACATGCACACATACATTACATACATGGTGATGTCTCAGAGGATTTACTGAATTTCCCAGAAATGCTTCCACTGCTAGGGAGTGGTGGGTTTCAAAAGACCACACTTTAAAATCCTTACTGAGTCACAGCCCATCAGTTACGAGAAGATGGGCTTCTCTAAAGCAGACAAAAAGTACTTTCCAGAGATTGCCTGCTCAGAACAACAAACAGTTGGGTTGTCACAAGTTTAATCTTGAACAGACCCCTCACATCCCACAGAGTGAGTGCAAGGAGGTTGGAATGGTATGGGGAAAGATTCGCACCTTTCCTTGGGCCAGAATAGCCACGTTCAGAGAGAGAAAGGGGATGGGAGGTGATTACCAGGGCTTGCAGCCAATTTGGAGGAAACCTCATCTGTAACTTCTGGGTCAAACTGGCCTCAGGCTAGAATTGATTGCCATGAATCCCTGAAGGAGAGAGGACTAGCATTGGAAAGATGGGGTAGGGAAGTGTGAGGAAATCGACACTTTGATTTTACATGCCTAGATTGTTTTATTTGTTCATTGACGTTTTGACTACTGGATCTTTTCATTTGCTTTGCAAGGAAGACTTCAGAGGACTCTGGCCCAGGCCTTTAGGGGCATTCTGGAAAGCTCCCAGCCCCTGAGGAGGCCAGAATCTGTCCAGGACAAAAAAGTTGTTCTTCCTTGCCGAAGATACTCTTGAGACAACCTTGCATTTCCAGTTTCCCTCCTCAGCAGCTTCAGTATGAGGGAAGGGAACATGGCTTACAACAGATTAGCATTGTGTCTTCATTCAGGAACTGAGGCTTCTAGCCTTACACATCTCCTTTTGGGCTTTGTGATATTCTTGCCCAAGAAGTACCATTTCTACAGGAATTCAACTGACTAGACTTCTAGCAGGATTTCTCTCTTTTTGAAAAAAAACCCCATGCACGTTAAACCACAGTAGGTCCTTGGTGATTTTTTTCCAGACAACCACAAGGCTGTTTGCTCACTGCCCACTTACAATGAGTGCATCATAAGAGACTGGAAACAGTCTCAGACTGTTTAATCCTAGTCTGGCCCAGTTTAAAAGAACCCACAGCTTGTAGGGGGAGGGAGTCTTAGAATTCCTCTCCCCGTGCCCAGATACTTCTTACATAAACCAAAGCAAGATGACAAGAGTGCACACCTAGCAAGATATAACCAGGAACAAAGTGTACAGAGACCTCCTCTTTGGAATTTGCTCCCTTAATTTGGGTCCCCCTCTTCTTGTGGACCTGCCCAGCCTTTCACAAAAGTCTTGAAGGGTAGGATGATTGTGTCCAGCAAAATCGGAATTTGGTAATGAGCTTAGGTGGCTTGGAAGTTTCTTTCTGGAGCCACTGACAGAGGAATCCTTCGAAGCTCTAAAAATGACCAGAATTACTGAGCTGAGTTAAATTAAGTATGCAGACACCATTTTCTAATAGGAAGTACTTGGAGTTCTATGGAAAGGTATTTTCTTCGGTTGCTGTTTCTGTGCATCTTGAATCTATATGACACAATCAAATGACAGTATTGTTAAATCTCACAGCCTTAAGAAAATTTCTTATTTTGTAGGCATTCACTGTGAGAAGTAAAATTGCTGCTTTGACAAGGATGATTCCAGTTTGCCAAAAGGCTTGCTTCTCTCCCTTCCACACACCTCTGCTTTCTCCTAGCCTGGCCCAGGGTAAAATAAGTGGCTCGCTTCCAACCTTTTTATTTGGACTTCAGGGTTTGGAAGGTTATAAGAAAGAACCAAAAAGGGCCACATTCCTGAATTTAAATTTTCTGCCAAAATACACAGCTTAAAAGCCAGAAAAGCTCAGGTTCATTACTGAAAGATGAACTTTTTCTTATCTGAGGACAAATTGGGGAAGGTGGGTCTGCTCTTTGCTGCGAGTACCACTTGAAGAAACTGTCATCCTTTACTTGAGGTTCCATTTCTTACTATGATGTGTGTGGCTTCTCTTGAACAAAGTCATACAGGTACCCCCAGAAATGTCCCCTTGACCTTGGAGGGCCACAGGCAAAAGCACCCTGGTTGCATATAGCCACTGATTCCCAAGGACCTGCAGTTCTTCTTGATTTCTGCTGGTCTGTCTTGGGGTCAGCCTATAACTCTCATCCTTATTCAGTGGCCCAACAAACTTTTGCTCACTTTCATCATTTTCATTCTGAGCCAGGAGGACTTTGGTCTAGTAGACTTTAAAGCCCAAGAAATGGCACTTGCTTTGGCCAGCGACATTTTATTTTGGTCTCCATCTTGATTTTCTGGCATTATTGATTGGCCAAGTCACATTAGCTTCTTTTGATCATGGAGAAAAACAGCCAAACAAGGCATTAGGGAGGGTGGTAAAGGCAGGGGTGGGGGGTGGGGGGGAGGAATGCTTACGTAGGGTAGGGAGAATGTGGAGGTAACTGTTTGGTTATAGTGATCCGGTCCATTGGAACCTTGGCTCATGTGGGCATGTCAGTGATACCCTTTCAGTCTCTAAGACCCCTCTCCTTTGAAATGACAATACAAGTAGACCACAGTTTAAAGTAGCTAGTAGACTTCTACTAAGGTTTAATTGTTATACTTGTTCACTTCCTGATGCATATTTCCTAAATATGCTTGGGGTTTTGGGTCAGGGGGTAAGTTTTCACTGTTCATGGTATGTCACTCTATTTTTCTCCCTCTCTTGACTTTGGCATCTTTAATTTGACTTTCTATTCTCTTTCCCTTGGCTTTATTGCAGTAGTCTGCTGGGGCAGGTAGAGCTCAGTGCACTTATTCCCTTATTACTGCTGATTACCTTCAATATTGTCAGAGTTTGTTTTGATGTTCTCAGAAGATAACTTCATTATTTTTTTTAAATCATCTTTTCCAAGTTAAAAGCAAAATAAAATACCCCTGTGCTAGGGTGCCCATTTCAGCTTTTGACATTGCCGTTGTATTTTTATAGATGCTCTTTTTGTCTGTGTTGGTAGTAACTAATGACTAGTGAATTTTCATGTAAATGAAGCAAATTAAATATTTCAGATTAATCTCTCATAACCCTGCCAAATCTGATTATTTCATTTTAGTTACTTCCCCCCAAGACACTTCCCCTCCTTTTATTTTATTCTATTCTCTTCTATTTTTAGAATAACATACTAGGTTAAAGAAACTTTAACTGCAAGGAGTCAATGATTTTTAGTGCTCCCTGATAAATGATGTTATTGACAAAGTAAATTCTTTCATTGTTTTTTCCTGTGTTAATATCTCTTCTCCTGTGCTCTTGACAATGTGTTTAGTGGATGGATAATACGTATTTCTCTTTCCCACTCCCAGATTCCAAATTCCCTGCCTTTGTGGCCCACCTCACCACAAAAGCTCCATAGTTTATTAATGTAAGTTTGAATGGATGCTTCTTAGAGGAAACTGCAGGAATTTCTGGAAGTGTTTCAGAAAGGAATGAAAATGTCTCAGGAGTTGTTCTGTGATGGAAATTGGTCTGTTGTTCTGTTAATGCTGATGGAAAGAAACTTACAGTGCTTAATAAAAGTCTATTCTTTTAGTAAAAAAATGTGAAATAATTTTGGGTGTGTGAAGTTTAATTTCTTCTCCCATTCCTGGATCCCTTTCTGCAAGTGGGGGATATGCTTATCTCAATTCAGAAATGTTGCACAGAGATTTAGGAGCCTGTTTGTAAGTGAATATCAGGGCAAGAGAAACACGACAAGAATCATCAAAAGGAAGGGTATATTTAGTTTCCTACTGAACTTTTTTATGTAGATGTTCTAAAGGCACTTTTGACTTGACATTTCCCAGACTGAACCCATTCTCTCTTCTGAAGCCTCCTCCTCTCCGTGAGCACCACCACCTTCCACTCAGTAGTCAAAATCACAAACCAACCGGGGAGTTCTCCTAGACTCAGGGCTTTCCCTCATTTCTGAAACCCAGCTCGTGACAAGATCTGTTGATAATACTCAGCCAGCTTTCTGTTTCTCATATCTGTCTCCTTTTTGTCTGAGCTGCTTAGGCCTCTTCATGTCTCACCTGGATTATTGTAGTCGCTCCCCTGTCTTATGCCTAACTGGGAAATTGTAAGAAACATTTCGTGTTTAAGCATTATGTATCTATGCCCAGTGAAAGGGCCAGTAGCTTTTTTTTTTTTCAGGTTCTTAAAGAAGGCTGTGACTCAAGAGACATTAAGAACCACTGCTTTAATCCACTGTGTATATCAGCTTCCAGAGTAATCTCTCCTAACATGCTGTACCTCCAGTTTCATGGTCCCTTCATAATCAGGCCCCCGACCACTTCCCTAGCCTCATTTCCTACAACCCTAACCCACTTCAGCAACACTAAAGTATATCCCATACAGCTCTTAATATCCATTTCTTCTCATTTGCTTATACCATTGCCTAGAATGCCTCTCTCCCTTTGTCTCTGGTGCATTCTCAACTTGACCCCCAAAGATTCAGCTCATAGCTTTATGATTCTTTTCTTGATCCCTGACTAGGGATCCCTGTACAGACTCTTCACGCCCAGTCCTATAGCACTTTCCTGCATCTCTGCCCCTCATTTAAACTGGATCATCTCTGTCTTCTTGGCACCTACCACCCAACATGCACCTAACAAATCAAGGACAGCTAAACCACCTTTGAAAATATTCCCTGGTATAAAGCAGATTATAGGCTTCTGAGGCAGGATGTGTTGATGGCAAAAACACAAGATTGAGGATGAAGGTTTAGCACTGGATGGTATTCACTTAAATGTGTTATGGGGCTATAAAAAGAAAAAAAAAAACAACCCTGAGCTCTGAGTCACCTACACTTAAATGAAAACTCTTGTTTGTAATATATTTTGTTTTATATTGGGTTCATTGTGGCCCAATGCCTTTTCCTAACCTTTGATCTTTGGGGGTTGGGAGTCAGAAATTAATAGTAGGAAATCTTGAGCATTTGGCTTTTGAAAGTTAGCATTTATTGAGCACCTGTTGGGTACCAAGCTCTTGTAGCTTATTTCTAATCCTCAAACCACTCTGCAAAGTAAGTACTATCCCCACTTTGTACATGAACAGATGCATTCAATGGCACCCAAGTTTGCACATGTTAATAAGCAATAAAACCAGGGTTCTAAATCTAAGGTTTGTTTTTTTTTTAGATTTTATTAACTTATTTATTCGACAGAGATCACAAGTAGGCAGAGGGGCGGGGGGGGGGGGGCGGGGAGCAGGCTCCCTGATGAGCAGAGAGCCCGATTCGGGGCTCCATCCCAGGACTCTGAGATCATGACCTGAGCCGAAGGCAGAGGCTTTAACCCACTGAGCCACCCGGGCGCCTCTGTAAGTTTGTTTTGACTAAGTAGATAACTTTGTTTCTGCCTGCCCACCATTCCTTCTTCTTTCTAGCCATTAAACCCAGTTTTTCCCTTTGGGGTAGTGCTTCTTCCTATCTTGGGGTAGAGGAGGTTTGGTGGTCAGTCACATGGCTTCACCTTCCCCAGTGGGATGGCTGTATGATCTGAGCAGGGCCAATTGTGCTTTTTCATGGATTTGAGGGAGAAAGTGACAAAGGATTAAAATATAGCTCTTAAACAAACATTAGGAATAATGTGAGCCTAGAACATTGCCTTCTATTTATATCTTCTACAACTAGTCTTCATGTGTGAGAAACATGAAAATTCTGTGGTCATTTATTAGGAACAGATTACAGAAAGTGGTCTATCGATATCTTGCCAGAGAGAGGTCTGGGCACTTTATTTTACACATTTGTATACATTCACATTTCATTTTTCAGCCCCTATATATCAATAATCTCTAACTGTTGAAAAGGGGAGTATATCAGGCAGAATAAGCTAGGTTTTGCTGCAATAACCCCCAAATCTCAATAACATAATAGAGGTATACTTCTTGTTCATATATGTCCAGCATGTGTTGGTTAGGGAGCACTTCATCTACAGTCCCTTGGGAACTCAGACTAACAAGCCCCATTACTGGGTCAGGGGAAGGCATGTGGCAAAATGCAAACTGACTCTTAAAGCTTAAATTGCACCTAACTTCATGAAAGTGGAAAAGTACAGTTCTGCGGGTGCCTGGAATGAGGGAGAGGTAAGAGTTTGGTGAGTTGCAGTAAAAGCATCACAAGAAGAAATGACCCATTTCTGGGTAGAACTGATTCATCACATTTTGTCTGGTTGCCATAACCTAACCACTTGAGCTATCATACCTAAAATTTAAAATGAAACAGTGAAGCCTTCATGCCCGTTCAGGTGTCCTAAGGGATTCTCTGCATGGGGCTGAAAATACAATCGGGTGGTAACACAAGCTTGGCTCCCCTCGCCCACTTTGTGAGGGTGGCTGTAAGGATTAAGTGACACGGTGTATGTAAAGTGCCTGGCACATAATCCAGCCTTGATAAATATGAGCTGTTGTTGAGGTTCTGCAGGAGATGGTGATAGATGAAAGACTTTACACTCCCAGTCCTGGCTTCCTGATAACACATTCCTTCCTTGCCTATAACTGGGTGCTAGTCCTTCCATTTGAATGTGGCTGCTCCAAAACGTGTCCAGTGTGCTCCCCGTCACCAAGTCCTGGGTGTTCATACAGGCCTCGTCTCACTGAGGACTTCCATAGTAACTGACACTGAAACAGAACTTACTTCCTGAAACTGTCTGGCTTCCCTGGCCTTTCTTTCTCCTCTTTCTCTTTCCTTTTTGACTACTTTGAAAAAAATCATGTAATATTTGATAAACACAAAAGGCTATATGTAACATACATTATGAGATGAGATAATAAAATGAACATTCATGGCCCACTGCCTAACCTAAGAACTATTCCATCTCTCTATCTTCTGAAGAAAGAGGTATCTTGAGTTTTATTTTCGTTCCCTTGTTTTCTTTTTTTTTTTTTTAAGATTTTATTTATTTGACAGAGATCACAAATAGGCAGAGAGGCAGGCAGAGAGAGAGGGGGAAGCAGGGTCCCTGCTGAGCAGAGAGCCCAATGCGGGGCTCGATCCCAGGACCCTGGGATCATGACCTGAGCCGAAGGCAGAGGCTTTAACCCACTGAGCCACCCAGGCGCCCCGCCTTGTTTTCTTTTTAAATATTTTTATCACATAGTTATCCCTGAACAATATACTCTTTGGTTTTTAATTTTATACAAATATACTCTTTATGTAGTCTCCCACAACTTCCTTTGCTCGCTCAATTTGATTTCTCTGACTCAGATGTGTTGTTGCTGTAATTGTAGTTAATTTGTTTTCACATCTATATTCCATTGTATGACTACACCACAACTTACCCATTCTCTGTCCAGTGGAAATAACGGGTTTCCATTGATGTTGCTGTGAATACTTCTGCACATTGCTCCTACTGGGACCTAAAGCATGCAAATGTTCACCTTTATAAGATAGTGAAAAAATTACTTGTTTTGTAAAAAAAAATATTTTAAAAAGTAGCATTAAGTGGGAATAGCAATACCTGCCTTGCCTCCCTTACAGATAATTGTGAACATAAAACAAGCTAATGGATGTGAAAACACATTCAGTACACCAAGAAGACATAGTTGGCCTGCTGGTTTTGAGTCCAAGTTCAGACTCCTAAAGTCGACCCATGTGCATGCTAGTTTCTAGGACTAGAAAGACCAAAACTATCCATTGTCAATTTAAAGTACTTCTAGAATTTTCTGATAAAAAAGGGCTAGACTCTTAGATTCTGAGGCAGGTGTCTGTTTGTTTTTTTCTTACCCGACCAGCAGCACTTCCTTGTTCTATATAGTAATAACACCTCAAATTTCCAAGGACGTACATCTGTTCTATTTTTGGAAGTTTCCTCAAATGCTCTGCTCTCCCCAGCCAGGGAGAGATTTGCTAACTGTCATTGTCATAGATTTGTTTGTTTTTTTGCTTGTCCTCTAAAGACTCCTTTTACTTCTGGTAATTCCAGCATGATTAATTGATTTAAAAAAATGGCCACAGTTGTTCACATCTTCCTGTATCTACATCTTTTATAGCTCCTCCCATTAAGAGATGGCATCTGTTTCTCCAGCCTTCGAATCCGGACTAGTCTTTTGTTTTGGCCAGTAGACTGTTGCAGAAGTGATAATTATGCCAGTTCCAAGCCTAGGCTAGATGCTTCTGCTGACTCTTGAACTGTTGGAACTACTGTGGGAATGAGCCTGGGCTAGCGTTCTGGAGGGTGAGATCCAGTTGTCCAGCAATACCAGACAAGACCATCCTAGACCTGTCAATCCCCAGCCAACCCACCAGCAGACCACAGGTACACGAGCCAAGCCTGGTCCAGAAAGCAGAGCTATGCAGCCAACCTGTAGATTCATAAGCAATAATAAATGGTTTGGTTTCAAACCACTGAGTGTGAGGATGGATTATTAAGCAGCAGTTCTAACTCAACGTATCCAGCAATACGGTACAAATTGTTTTATGCAGGATCAAGTTTTGGTAGTAGGAGGGTGCTTCAGGATATCTAGCCTACTGTACTGCCTCTTCAGTACTTCATTTCCTTCCTTAGCCTATCTCTTAAGATTAATGTTTCTCAGAGTTTCTGTTGTCAGCCATCTTCTCACTATTCTTTCTCCTTGGTGAGATTCATCCCATCCCATGGCCTCAACTCTTACCTTTATATAGATGACTTCCAAATCTACCTCTACCTGAACTCTACTGAGGAGATGCAGAGTTCAGATGGTCTGCTGGGCAAGTTTGTATAATACTCTCCCAGAAAAAGCATAACTCAGTATTTTAAATGTGAAGTCTTGCTACCACTCCTCCATTGTTTCCTATTTCTCCTCCTGTCTCCAGCTTGATTCCTCTGTCTTTGGCTAATGTTAGCACTATCCTCATACCACCCAGGCCAGAAACCTCATCATCCCACGTTCTCCTCATCCATCATATCTAATCGTTCTGCTGTGGTGTCTTATATCTGTCCCATCCTCTCCATCTCCACAGCCCACTCCCATGCTTCCTTTTCCTTCTTCATTTTCTCCTCCTTTTTTCTTGCTATCAAAGTTTGATCAGTGGTCCAGCAATCACTTGGGAGCCTATAAGAACTGCAGACTATTGAGCCCCACCTCAGATCTACTTAATCAGAATCTGCATTTTAACAATTTCCCTACGTGATTCATATTTGTACTAGGGTACAATAAACAACTCTCTAGTTTGGTCTCAATATAGATAGGTATAGGTCCTCACCAGTTTATAACCTATGCACTGAGTTTGTGGCACTCGAGCCTGGTTGAGTACCTGGGAAGTCTTCAATTTTCCATTTATCTTTTCATGATTTCATCTTTTAAAAAAAGAATATAACATTTATTAGTTTTTTTTTAATACAGAAATACAATGAAAGAAACTAAAATTGACCTATGCCTTGCCCAGGTAACTCCAAATCACATTTTCTTTTTTTTAAAAAGGAAAATTTACCTAAAGTTAAACAACTAAAATAAAAATGTACAAAATGATGACTGGAAAACCTCTAGCACTACCCCAATCCCAACCCCTCTCCTCAAATATAGCCATTCTTAATCAGAATTAACCTTCCAGGAAGTAATTAACCTTCTTGGAAATAATTAAGCATTTACTTGCACATATATATATGTATACATATATACATATATGTATACATATGTCTGTTTATTCTTTTGTTTAAAAAGAATTGTTTATTCTTTTGTCTAAAAAGTATAATTTTTATTATCTGTTTATTCTTTTGTTTAAAAAGTATAAATTATTCCCTCTTAGTCATCATGTTTTTTTGTACTTAATGTACCTTAGAGATATTTCTTTATGAGCATATATATTTTGTAATTTTTAACACTGCATAGTATTCCATTAGATGATTCCATCAAATCGTTTCCCTGTTGAGAAGTGCCTTGATTGCTTCTAGTTTTAGCTATTACAAACAAGATTGCAATGATCATCCATGGACATATATTTTGGTGAACTTCTGCAAGGATATCTGTAGGGTAAATTTTTAGTGGCAGAATTATTAAGTATAATGATGAGGATGCTTTTCTTTACAAGTAAAACACAACTCCAGCAGTAGGGTGAGCTACAGCTACACAGTTTTTTCATCTCTATGTTCTGCAGTCCCTCCTTGGTGCAAGTGGATTTTTAAGCACATTCCCTGGACCAGCATCCTCAGCAGCATCTGGGAACTTGTTACAAAAGGAAATTCTTGGTCCCTACCTCAGATCTACAGAATTTGAAATTCTGGAGATGGGGACCAGCAATTTGTGTTTTAACAAACTAGGTGATTCTGATGCACACTAAAGGCTGAGAACTATTGCTGTAGGCAAGGTAACCATGAGATGGCTGCCAGTGGAAATGGACGCTGAGTCTCCTTCACAAAGGAGACTTCTTTTCACAAAACTTCTGATCCAGGCTTTCAAGTGAGCAAGACTCCCAAGGTGCACCGTAATTGGCTTGCTGATGTTACAAATCTTCCCTGAAGTAATAATGTCTGTGGCCAGAAGAACTAGGAGTAGAATCAGTTTACCCCAAAATACATGGGCTAGGAGTGGGAAGACTAGGAAGTGGGAAGACAAATAAAAACTTATAAATTGGGGGCGCCTGGGTGGCTCAGTGGGTTAAAACCACTGCCTTCGGCTCGGGTCATGGTCCCAGGGTCATGGGATCGAGCCCCGCATCGGGCTCTCTGCTCTGCAGACAGCCTGCTTCCTCCTCTCTCTCTCTGCCTCCCTGCCTACTTGTGATCTCTGTCTATCAAATAAATAAATAAATAATCTTTAAAATAAATAAATAAATAAAAATTTATAAATTGGTAAGAAGGAAAAAGTGGTGGAATGATTGCTACGAATGCTCTAGCAAAGGCCACCACATTCAATCAAAGAGTATGTGCATGATCTATTTTGATAA
Organism: Taxidea taxus jeffersonii; assembly: GCA_003697995.1. Lineage (NCBI taxonomy): Eukaryota > Metazoa > Chordata > Mammalia > Carnivora > Mustelidae > Taxidea > Taxidea taxus. The sequence goes on from RCUC01066068.1 coordinate 43,155, forward strand.
ATATTGCCAATTTGTACATGCAAAATGTTGCACCAACTTATAGTCTCACCAGTAGTGATATCTATTTCCTCATATCCTTGCTTGCTCTGCATATAGTCAAACTTTAAACACTTCCCAATATGATAGATGAAAATGGAATTTTACTATTTCAATTTATATTTATTATATTTATATTTTATAAAACATAAGAAATATATCTCCTGTATATCTCATGGATGAGATTGAACATCTTTTCAAATCTTTATTTTTAAATTTTTTTTATTAACATATAATGTATTATTTGCCCCAGGGGTACAGGTCTGTGACTTGTCAGGCTTACACACTTCACAGCACTCACCATAGCACATACCCTCCCCAATGTCCATAACCCAACCACCCTCTCCATATCCCCTTCCACCCAGCAACCCTCAGTTGGTTTTGTGAATTTAAGAGTCTCTTATGGTTCGTCTCCCTCCCGATCCCATCTTGTTTCATTTTCTCCTTCCCTACCCTCCCCAAACCCCCCACTTTGCCTCTCAAATTCCTAATATCAGGGAGATCATATGATAATTGTCTTTCTCTGACTGACTTATTTCACTCAGCATAATACCCTCTAGTTCCATCCATGTAATTGCAAAATGGCAAGATTTCATTTCTTTTAATGGCTGCATAGTATTCCGTTGTATATATATACCACAACTTCTTTATCCATTCATCTGTTGATGGACATCTAGGATCTTTCCATGGTTTGGCTATTGTGGACATTGCTACTATAAACATTCAGGTGCATGTCCCCCTTCAGATCACTACATTTGTATCTTTAGTGTAAATACCCAGTAGTGCGATTGCTGGGTCATAGGGTAGCTCTATTTTCAACTTTTTAAAAAAGATTTTATTTATTTATTTGACAGATCACAGGTAGGCAGAGAGAGCAGAAGGGAAGCAGGCTCCCTGCTGAGCAGAGAGCCCGATGCGGGGCTCAATCCCAGGACTCTGAGATCATGACCTGAGCCGAAGGCAGAGGCATTAACCCACTGAGCCACCCAGGTGTCCCATATTTTCAACTTTTTGAGGAACCTCCATGCTGTTTTCCAGAGTGGCTGTACCAGCTTGCATTCCCACCAACAGTGTAGGAGGGTTCCTCTTTTTCCACATCCTATCCAACATCTGTCATTTCCTGACATGTTAATTTTAGCCATTCTGACTGCTGTGAGGTGGTATCTCATTGTGGGATTCTTTTTTATAAGAGCAAAACATTATTTTTTTGAAGATTTTTTTTATTATGTTTATATAATGTAACCCCACCACCCTCTCCCGACACCCTCAGTTTGTTTTATGACATTAAGAGTCTCTTAATGTCTTGGTTTGTCTCCCTCCCGATCCCATCTTGTTTCATTTATTCTTTTCCTACCACTTTAACCCCCACCCCCGTTGCATCTCCACTTCCTCATATCAGGGAGATCATAGGATAGTTGTCTTTCTCTGATTGACTTATTTTGCTAAGCATAATACCCTCTAGTTCCATCCATGTTGTCGCAAATGGCAAGATTTCATTTCTTTTGATGGCTCCATAGTATTCCATTGTATATATACTACATCGTCTTTATCAATTCATCTGTTGATGGACATCTAGGTTCTTTCCATAACTTGGCTACTGTGGACATTGCTCCTATAAACATTCAGGTGCAAGTGCCCCTTCAGATCACTACGTTTGTATCTTTAGGGTAAATACCCAGTAGTGCAATTGCTGGGTCGTAAGGTAGCCCTATTTTCAACTTTTTGAGGAACCTCCATGCTGTTTTCCAGAGTGGTTGCACCAGGTTGCATTCCCACCAACAGTGTAGGAGGGTTCCCCTTTCACCACATCCTCGCCAGCATCTGTCATTTCCTGACTTGTTCATTTTAGCCATTCTGACTGGTGTGAGGTGATATCTCACTGTGGTTTTGATTTGTATTTCCCTGATGCCACATGATGTTGAGGACTTTCATGTGTGTGTGGCCATCTGGATGTCTTCTTCACAGAAATGTCGAAATGTCTGTTCATGTCCTCTACCCATTTCTTGATTGGATTATTTGTTCTTTGGGTGTTGAGTTTGATAAGTTCTTTATAGATTTTGGATATTAGCCCTTTATCTATGTCATTTGTGAATATCTTCTCCCATTCTGTCAGTTGTCTTTTGCTTTTGTTTAGTTTCCTTTGCTGTGCAAAAGCTTTTGATCTTGATGAAGTCCCAATAATTCATTTTTGCACTTCCTTCCCTTGTCTTTGGTGATGTTTCTAGGAAGAAGTTGCTGCGTCTGAGGTCAAAGAGGTTGCTGCCTGTGTTCTCCTCAAGGATTTTGATGGATTCCTCTCTCACATTGAGGTCTTTCATCCATTTTGAGTCTATTTTCATGTGTGGTGTAAGGAAATGGTCCAATTTCATTTTTCTGCATGTGGCTGCCCAATTTTCCTAATATCATTTGTTGAAGAGGCTGTCGTTTTTCCATTGGACATTCTTTCCTGCTTTGTCGAAAATTAGTTGACCATAGAGTTGAGGGTCTATTTCTGGGCTCTCTGTTCTGTTCCATTGATCTATGTGTCTGTTTTTGTGCCAGCACCATACTCTCTTGATGATGATAGCTTTGTAATAGAGCTTGAAGATTGCAATTGTGATGCCACCAACTTTGGCTTTCTTTTTCAACATTTCTCTGGCTATTCGAGATCTTTTCTGGTACCATATAAATTTTAGGAATATTTATTCCATTTCTTTGGAAAAAAATTGATGGTATTTTCATAGGGATTGCTTTAAACATGTAGATTCCTTTAGGTAGCATAGACATTTTCACAATATTCGTTCCTCCAATCCATGAGCATGGGACATTTTTTCATTTCTTTGTGTCTTCCTCAATTTCTTTCATGAGTACTTTACAGTTTTCTGAGTACAGATCCTTTGCTTCTTGGGTTAGGTTTATTTCTAGGTATGTTCTGGTTTTGGTTGCAATTGCAAATGGGATTGACTCCTTAATTTCTCTTTCTTCTCTCTTGTTGTTGGTGTATAGAAATGCAACTGATTTCTGTGCATTGATTTTATATCCTGACACTTTACTGAATTCCTGTACAAGTTCTAGCAGATTTGGAGTGGAGTCTCTTGGGTCTTCCACATAAAGTATCATGTCATCTGCAAAGAGTGAGAGTTTATTCAGAACATTCCATCCCTAAGCAACAGAATACACAGTCTTCTCTAGTGCCCATGGAATATTCTCCAGAATCGATCACATCCTGGGTCATAAATCAGGTCTCAACCGATATCAAAAGATTGGGATAATTCCCTGCATATTTTCAGACCACAATGCCCTGAAGCTAGAACTCAATCACAAGAGGAAATTTGGAAAGAGCACAAATACATGGAGACTCAACAGTATCCTTCTAAAGAATGAATGGGTCAACCAGGAAATTAAAGAAGAATTGAAAAAACCATGGAAACAAATGATAATGAAAACACTACGGTCCAAAATCTGTGGGACACAGCAAAGGCAGTCCTGAGTGGAAAATATATAGCGATACAAACCTTTCTCAAGAAACAGGAAAGGTCTCAAATACACAACCTAACCCTACACTTAAAGGAGCTCGAGAAAGAACAACAAAGAAAGCCAAAACCCAGCAGGAGAAGAGAAATAATAAAGATCAAAGCAGAAATCAATGAAATAGAAACCAAAAAAACAATAGAACAAATCAATGAAACTAGGAGCTGGTTCTTTGAAAGAATTAATAAGATTGATAAACCCCTGGCCAGACTTATCCAAAAGAAAAGAGAAAGGACCCAAATAAATAAAATCATGAATGAAAGAGGAGAGATCACAACCAACACCAAAGAAATACAAACAATCATAAGAACATATTATGAGCAACTCTATGCCAACAAATTTGACAATCTGGAAGAAATGGATGCTTTCCTAGAGACATATAAACTGCCAAAACTGAACCAGGAAGAAATAGAAAACCTGAATAGGCCCATAACCAGTAAGGAGATTGAAACAGTCATCCAAAATCTCCAAACAAACAAAAGCCCAGGGCCAGATGGCTTCCCAGGGGAATTCTACCAAACATTTAAAGAAGAATTAATTCCTATTCTCCTGAAACTGTTCCAAAAAATAGAAATGGAAGGAAAACTTCCAAACTCATTTTATGAGGCCAGCATCACCTTGATCCCCAAACCAGACAAGGATCCCATCAAAAAAGAGAATTACAGACCAATATCCTTGATGAACACAGATGCGAAAATTCTCACCAAAATACTAGCCAATAGGATCCAACAGTACATTAA
>ML094983.1:0-17598 GCA_003697995.1 Taxidea taxus jeffersonii
AATCTAATTGATCTGATATAAGGATTGCCACCCCAGCTTTCTTCTGATGTCCATTAGCATGGTAAATTGTTTTCCACCCCCTCATTTTCAATCTGGAGGTGTCTTCAGGTCTAAAATGAGTTTCTTGTAGGCAGCATATTGATGGGTTTTGTTTTTTTTTTATCCATTCTGAAACCCTGTGTCTTTTGATTGGGGCATTTAGCCCATTTACATTCAGGGTAACTATTGAGAGATATGAATTTAGGGCCATTGTATTGCCTGTAAGGTGACTGTTATTACTGTATATTGTCTCTGTTCCATTCTGATAATACTTTTAGGGTCTCTCTTTGCTTAGAGGACCCCTTTCAATATTTCCTGTAGAGCTGGTTTGGTCTTTACAAATTCTTTCAGTTTTTGTTTGTCCTGGAAGCTTTTTATCTCTCCTTCTATTTTCAATGATAACCTAGCTGGATAAAGTATTCTTGGCTGCATGTTTTTCTCGTTTAGTGCTCTGAATATATCATGCCAGTTCTTTCTGGCCTGCCAGGTGTCTGTGGATAAGTCTGCTGCCAATCTAATACTTTTACCATTATATGTTACAGATTTCTTGTCCCGTGCTGCTTTCAGGATTTTCTCTTTGTCGCTAAGACTTGTAAATTTTACTATTAGATGGCGGGGTGTGGACCGATTCCTATTGATTTTGAGGGGTATTCTCTGCACCTCCTGGATTTTGATGCTTGTTCCCCTTGCTATATTAGGGAAATTCTCTACTATAATCCTCTCCAGTATACCTTCTGCTCCTATTTCTCTTTCTTCTTCTTCTGGAATCCCAATTATTCTAATGTTGTTTCTTCTTATGGTATCACTTATCTCTCTAATTCTCCCCTCGTGGTCCAGTAGTTGTTTGTCTCTCTTTTGCTCAGCTTCTTTATTCTCTGTCATTTGGTCTTCGATATCACTTATTCTTTCTTCTGCCTCATTTATCCTAGCAGTAAGAGCCTCCATTTTTTATTGCACCTCATTAATAGCTTTTTTAATTTCAACTTGTTTAGATTTTAATTATTTTATTTCTCCAGAAAGGGCCTTTATTTCTCCTGACAGGGTTTCTCTAATATCTTCCATGCCTTTTTCGAGCCTGGCTAGAACCTTGAGAATCATCGTCCTGAATTCCAGATTTGACATATTACCAATGTCTGTATTGATTAGGTCCCTAGCCTTCAGTCCTGCCTCCTGTTCTTTTTTTTGTGGTGAGTTTTTCCACCTTGTCATTTTGTCCAGATAAGAATCCGCTGTTCTCCTTGTTAAGTGAACTTGGTCTTGGCTGGATTTCTTTGATCTTCTGGGGGAGGGGCCTGTTGTAGTGATTCTCAAGTATCTCTGCCCCAGGCGGAATTGCACCGCCCTTACTGGGGGCCGGGCTAAGTAATCCTCTCAGGTTCGCTTTTGGGAGCTTTTGTTCCCTGAATGCTTTCCATAGAGTTCCGGAGGACGGGAATGAGAATGGCGGCCTCCCAATCTCCAGTTCGGAGGAGCCGAGAGCTGGGGGCCTCAGTCTTCAGTGCGCCTTTTAGAAAGTGGTCAATTTTCTGTTTCTAGAATTGTTGTTTTTCTTCTCTTCAATCTCCTGTTGGATTCGTAGGTGTTCATAATGGTTTGATAGGCTATCTAGCTGATCTCCTGCTGCCTGATGTCGTCTCAGCCTGCTACTTCTCCGCCATCTTGACTCCTCTCCAATCATGCTCATAATTTTTCATTGAAACATTATTATGATGGCTGCTTTAAATTCTTTGTCATCTAATTCTAATATTTTTATCCTCTTATTGTTAGCCTCCATTCATTGCCTTTCTCATTCAGTTTGAGATCTTCACAGTTTTTGGTATGATGATTTTGGGTGGAAATCTGGACATATTGTATATTATATTATGAGACTCTGAATCTTGTTTAAACTTTGTTTTAACTGGCTTTCTCTAACACTGCTCCAGCAGGGTAAAAGGGAGTGTTACCACCTTGTTACTGACAGGTGGGGGTAGAAGCCTAGGTTCCTAATTTGGCTTCTATTCATATCCAATGGTTGAGGGATACCTCAGATCCTCTCCACTGGATGGGGTAAAATTCCAGGCCCCCAAGTGGTCTCCACTGTCACCACTGATGCTCAGTGCTGATGACAGTCCCTAGTCTCCATCTGGCCTTCTCTGACACCACTCTGGCAAGGGGCTTGGAGTGCCATATTACAGCTTGATGAAGGTGGAAGTCTGTGTTCTTCAGCCTTGACTGGTGTGTGTGGGGATGGGGTTGAAAATATTTCTGTGGTATCGGACTGGAGTAGAGCAGTTTTTGTCTAAAAGCTTTCTATCTTGCTAGGCTGCCCCTCTCCTGGTACTCTGGCTAGAGGGAACAGGCTTTTGCTGGGACTTCTTTTTTCTGCATCCATTGTCATTTCCTGATTGCTGGCTTCTTCAGATCCAAGTCTGGGATATATGATACAAGACAAAGAAACACACGGAACTTACCACTTTGCCATTCCTCAGATCCTTAGGCCCCTCGCCAGTCTGGCTTCTTCTTTCCAATTTTCAGTGTCTTTTTACATTTGTTTTAAATATAATATCTAGGGTTTTTAGTTGTTCTTAACAAGAATTTTAGGTAAAATATATTTACGCCATGTTCTCAAAATCAAAAGTCTCCTAACTGGATTTTGATGATTATATCTATAAGGTCAGTCTATTTTCCCTGTTTTTCAGATCAGTAAATTCTATTGATCTCTTCAAGTTCACTGATTCTATCCTCTGTCATCTGCACTCTATTACTAAGCCCACACAGCGAGATTTTTATATCAGTTGTTTTATATTTTCTATCTGCTACTTTTTTCATAATTTCTATTCCTTCCCTGAAGTCTTCTATTTTTATATTGTTTACAGAGAATTTGTAGTTGCCTGTTCGACCAGTTTTATGAAGTCTTTAAAATCCTTGTCAGGTATTCCAGCATTTTTTTTTACCTAAGTTTTGGCACAGTGTGGACCTTATATTATGAACTCTAGATCCTATTACTTTTTCTTTTTAGCAACCACTTCCCCTGCAAGGGCTTGTGGGTGTCCATGTTCAGCTTCCTTCTGGTCCCTACCAATATCTCCCCAGCAAAAGTAGGGTACTGACTACACAGCCTTATTCCAGACAGACAGAGCGGAAATTCAGCTCCCTCTTTCACTGAGCTTCCTGGCAAATGTGGAAAAAGTAACTAACACTTCACACTGGTTTAGTTTATTTTTTTCCAAAATTGTTTTAGTTATTTTATTTCCTGTTTTATTGCTGTGGGGTAGGGTAAGTTCTCAGCTCACCACTGGCCCCAGTGATACAAGGAAGGTGGGGAGGGGAGGGGAAGTAGAGCACCAAAGAGCCCTGCTTCAGACTGCCTAGTTCAACATCATTCAGGAGAGAAGAGGTTCAGTAGCCCCGGCATCCTGTTCATGTTACCTTTGAAGGGAAATCAGAGCACCTCCTACTCTGCCAGGTTAGAGATGGAAAATCAGCTCTCTACTATCTACACCACCTTGTAGGGGAATTAGAATGTTGCCTGCCTTTGCCAGGCAGGTAATGTGAAAGCTAACTCCCTGTTGATACCTGCCAACATTACCCTGGCAGGAGAGTCCTAGCACTACCAGTTTCAACCTGGTTGGAAATGGAAGATCAGTTCCCAGCTCCAGAGAAAGTCTTCATGACCCAAAATTAGGGAAAGAAGTCTTCAACGTGACATCAAAAGCATGACTTATAAAAGAAAAAAATGATAAATTGGCATCTTCAAAATTAAAATTTTTGCTCTGAGAAACTCACTTGTTAGGAGAATAAAAATCAAGCTACAGTCTGGAAGAAATATTTCAAATTAATATTTAATAAAGGACTTGTATCAAGAATATATAGAGGTCTCAAAACTCAAAAATTAGAGAACAACCCAATTTTAAAAATGAGCAAAAAGCATCAATTGACACATCATTAAACTAGGCATATGGATGGCAAATGAATAAATGAAAACTTGTCATACATAATTAGGCATTAAAGAAATGCAAATTAAAACCACAATTTTATATCATGATATAACTAAAATTTTGAAATATAACTAAATATTTGAAATACAGAACTTGAAAATAACTAAAATTTTAAGTATGTATATGTACATTACTAAGTGCTACAGTGCAATCAGATATGAAGAATAACTTAAACTCTCATACATTATTGGTGAGAATGTAGAACGGTACAGCCATTGTGGAAAATGATTTGGTAATTTCTTATAAATTCACATTTACCATATGATTCAGAAATCCTATTCTTGGGAGAAATAAAAACTTATGCTCAAATAAAACCTACACATGAATGTTTATAACAACTCTATTCATATTTTTCCAAAGCCTGAAAACAACCCAAATATATCCTTCTACAGGTGAATAGATGACCAAACTATGGTGCATCCACACAAGGGAATGCTCCTCAGCAATAAGAAGGAATGAACCAAGGGAATGATTCTCAAAAGCATTTTACTGGGTGGGAAAAGCCAGCCTCAACAAGTTATATACTTTATTACTCCATTGTTTTTAGAAAATATGAATCCATATTTTAAAAAATAGAAATATTAAATGTTTATTCCAGTAAAAAATAATGTGCATATATTTTACAACTAAATATCTATAGAAACACCTTTATATCAGAATCATTTGGTAGAACTCAGGGATTGATGAGCTTTAGAAAAAGGGCTATGGGCCAAAATATAAAGAAAGAAAAACGTTCATAGGAGGAAAGAGGATGTGTGGTTCATCTAAAATAGAAAAGAAAAGAATCAAGAACAAATAATACGGGGCACCAGGGTGGCTCAGTGGGTTAAGGCCTCTGCCTTCGGCTCGGGTCATGATCCCAGGGTCCTGGGATGGAGCCCCGCATTGGGCTCTCTGCTCAGCAGGGAGCCTGCTTTCCTTCCTCACCTCTCTCTGCCTGCCTCTCTGCCTACTTGTGATCTCTGCCTGTCAAATAAATAAATAAAATCTTTTTTAAAAAAAGAACAAATAATACATGTGAAACCTAGAGTTCTGTGGCTGGGTGTCAGGGCCACGCTTCCTAAGGAAGAAGGAATGTACTGCATTGGCCAGACTCTGGAATTATAGTCCTCACTTTGGTCAGACTGCTCTGCCTTCCTCATTGCAGTGTTTTGTTTTGTTTCCTTTTTAAGATTTTATTTATTTGAGAGAGAGAGAGCACACACGCATGAGCAGAGAGAGGGGCCGGGGGAGAGGGAACTGAGCAGGGAGCCGGACCCTGAGATCATGACCTGAGTCAAAGGCAGACGCTTTAGGGACTGAGCCACTCAGGCACCTGGTCATTGTAGTGTTAAGGACTAAAATTAAGGCTCAATACTCTGTGCTGCCTTGACAGCTGGGAAACTGGAAGGGACTTGAATATTCTAACTTCTGGTTCCACTCTGCCTTTGAAGATAAGGTCTCCTAGCTGAATAATCCTCCTTATAAAGAGAACCGGGCTCAGTTCTTGCTTATTCTTGAGTAGGTTTCAGTTCCTGCCAGCCTGCAAGCCAACCACATCCTGCTGTGGGAACCAGGGGTCATCCTGTAGTCTTGATTCTTCAAAGTCCATATACCTCCCACAGTCTGGGTTGTTTGCTGTTCTCAAGTGCAACTCCTGTGTGGCCCTGCGTGGTGGTGCTGTGTCCTCCTCTGCTGAGCTCTAACTACGTGTAATTAATGAACTCTCAATCTCATCAAACTGTCAGATGTCATATGCTCAACCATCCACATAGCCCTAAGGCAGGAGTCCCTCACTCACCGACAGGGAAAATAGATGTTTAAAACACTTGTATTTGTGGATTGGACTTCTATAGATGGCTTCAGTCGGAATGAGAATTCTCGTGTCTAAAATTTCGACGACCGCTGCCCACCAGTTATAGAATGGCTCATGGAGAAATGGCCTCCAGGGCCCCTGACCCAAGATTAACTTCCAGTCCCTTGCTCTGTTTGCCATGAAATACTTTAGTTACTGCAGAGCTGTCAGCTTCCTAAAACAGACACACTTGATTAGAGGGGTGCCTGAGTATTGGTGTGTGTAAGCTTAAACTTGCTCCAACAGTGCCAAGAGCAGAACCTTAAAAGAGACCTGAAATAGCAGATATGTGACTGCAAACCCATATCACTGCATATATAATATTAGCCACAAATACACAGGCATATATATGCATACATATCTGTATATATTATATAAATATGTGTGTATATATATGTCATATACAGAAGTCTATATGTAATTATATAGAGTTACACATAAAAGTATATATACGCATGTATATATAAGTATATATAGTTATACATATTTTTAAATGTAGTCACCCAGGAATCCACCAGAAAATGTTTTCCTGTTTCCTTAGACTGAGTGAATACTTTTTCCCTTTCAAGTCTTCCCTGGATTTATTAAACTCTGATTTTAGTTGCTAACTATGTGACCCTATTGATGTGGCCTAATCTAGTCTCCAACCCAAGCGCCTCTCCTGATAGTCCAACCCATGTTTCCTATGGCCCACTGGACAGCTTCACCTGGACAGCCCTCTCAATGACACCATCGACATGACCCACACTTACCTCATCTGCCACACCCTTCCTCATTTCTACCCTAACTGCAATCACCACAGACTTTCCTCTGTCCTCAATTTCAGGTAGGAAGAACAGCTTCTATCTAGACAACAACCTTCAGAACTCAGAATCATTATACACTCTCCACCTCCCTTTCACAGGATTACCCTAAAATCTGTCTCTTCACCTTATCCCACCCACAGCCTGAATTAAGTGCCTTGTCATTTTTGTTTGCTCTGTTTACTTGGTGTTTTTAACTCATTATGTTTTCAATAAGTATTTGTTGAATCAGTGAATGAAATAATGAATGAATCAATCAAAATGCAAGAGGGTCACATTCGATGATTCAGAATGTGGAGCCTGTCCCCTGCCTGGGCACTCTGACTGCATGGAAGAAGCCCAAAGTGCCACAGCTGCTCACATAACTTTGGAATTCCCATGGGAAACTTTCACTGAGAGTGTCATTTGGGACATCTCCTCCCTACATACAAACATCATCTCAAAGGTGGAGATACTCTCAATAGGTAGTACACTATGCTTCCTGCATTGGACCCCACAAATCCTCTCACCCCCAGTCAGTTTAACAAGGAAGAGTGACACTTCCATGAGTTTCCATCCACCCTGCAAATGTCTGCACCTTGGGCCAATCCTCTGGTGGCAACGTAGGCCAACAGTCATAGCCATAAGACACCTGCCCTCTAGTGTGTCAACAGCTCAGAATCTGGGGAAGGCAGTCTGAGCACAGAGGAGACACACCCCAGCCTCCAGCAGCCACCAGGACAGCTCTCAGTGCTGGGACACGGGCAAGGGTGCACTGGACCCTTGTACTCAAGAGTACTCAAGAGTGTTGCTCAGCCAGATGATGCGGGGAGCAGCTGTGCTCTTCCTGACAGAACTTAGGGTGGCCCTAAGGTAGGGGCTGGTGTCTGGCATGCAGCGGGGTCACTCCTCCTTTGACCTCTTTACTCAGACCACACTGAGACTTCCAGCCGGTAATGATGATTCCGAGGTTTCCCAAACTTATTCATGTAAGTTGTCTAATACCACTCACCCAGATTCCCCATCATCTTTCCTTCTGGACTCTTCCTACACTGTACTCTGCACTTAGAGCCCTGACTGCCAGCTTGCCAGGGGCTCTGTGAACTTGGTTTTGCATGTGGTCTCTCTTGTGGGCTCTGGAAATTGCTCTGCCCAGGATGCTTTCAGTGTCCCTCACTGACTTGTCTCGTCTGGTCCCCTTCCCTGGCTCCTGGTCATTCTGGCTGAATCCTTGCTTCTCAAATAAAGGAAAAATGTCGTGATGACATTTCAGGGTTCATCTCCTTACTCTGGACATCACTGCATAAATCCAACTTCATATGGGTGAGAGATTAATTTTCTGCTTAACTGAATGAGAAAATGAGAGATACAAATTAAACTAACATTGACTCAATATTTTTTGCTCATAATTTTGACCAAGATTTAAAAGATTGGCAAAATGTTTGTGAGAGCATACAATATTCACATAGAGCAATTTGTGAAAAAACATTGGAACACAATTTTGGTAATATTAAAAATTTTAAATATTACTATCCTTTGCATGTTACCAAGTATATTACCAAGTATATTAAAAGGAAAGGAAACTGGAAGGTTAATATATACATCATTAATAAGTATGTTAAAAGGAAATATATGGATATATATATATGTAGAGAGAGAGAATAAGCTTTAAAATAATACACACTAAATTGTTCATTATGGTTAACTCTGAGAAGGGGGCTGAATTTGGGGGGAACTTTGTAAAAGGGAGAATTGCGATTGATGTGTATTTTTAGATTTTTTTTAAAAGACTGTACGAACTTTTGTAAGTAAAATACTTTTAAAAGCCTAAAACCAGAAATAGGAGGTGTGTGTTAATCAGTTAAAATAACTGCTAGCTGATACAATAGACAAAACCTGAAATATGAGTGGCTTAACATGACAAAATTTTTGTTGTTTTCATTCACGTAAATTCCGACATGAGTTGGCAGGGACTTTCTGCTCTCAGGTAACTCAGGGATCCAATCTTGTTGGATTGGATCTCGGCACTGGGTCCCCATGTTTGCTGCTGATGAACAAAAGAAGCATGGAAATGGCATACTGGCTCCTACCTACAAGTGGGCCACCCAGGAAGGAGAGAGAGAGACAAGGTGGTGTGGATGAGCACTTGTAGTCTCTCCCAGAGGCTGTCATCCAGTAGATGCTTAAGAAAAAGGAATTATAATTTGTGATGACAGCGGCCCTCTTCATTCTTGGAGGAGTTTCTGAAAAAAACAAATTTGCCTTGAAATTCATCGACTTTTTCAAGAGCCTACTGTGCAACAGGTGCTCTCAAATACAGGATCACATCTAGTTCTCAAGGCATGCTCTAAATCTTAGCAGGGAGAACTCACCCTTCTTCACACTGCCTTTTGCAATAACCTCTATAATCTCAGCAGACAGAATTTTCTCCTCCTTTGTGACGCATGGTCAAAGTCTTCATTTATGAGCTTCTGCTACCTTCCACGTAACTGTACATTGGCGAACACCTTTTGGCACACTGCATACCAGGATTTTCCTGTGGGGCAGGTACATAAGGGCAGTGGAAGGATGGTAGTTTTAATTAGCCTGGGCTGCTATATTAAGATGGTTTAAATGGCAGAAATTTCTTATCGTTCTAGGGTCTACAAAGTCCAAGATCAGGATGCTGGCAGATTCTATGTCTGGCAAGGACCTTCTTCCTGGTTTGCAGCCAGCCAGCCACTTTCTCCTTTTATCATCACATGGCCAAGAGGTCTCAGGTCTCTCTTCTCATAAGGACACTAATCTCATCATGGAGGCTCCACTCTCATGACTTCTTCAAAACATAATTACCTCCCTAAGGCCTCCTAATACTACCCCATTGAGGGTTAGGGTTTCAGTAGGTGAATTTGGGACGAACACAAACATAGAGTCCATAACAATGAGTATTTTTTTTCTTTTTTAATCAGAGCTAGCATGTCTGCTAAGGAACCATTCTTCATCCCCTAGAAGGACTCCAAAGATCTTAGGAATTCAGCCTCTGTAGATGTTTGCTTCCACAGAGCTTTTCATGGCCTTTTCTTGTCTACCATTTATGAGGAAGGCTTTGGGCTTTTTGGTTTGTTTTTGGTTTGTTTCATTTTGTTTATTTTATTTAAATTCAAGTTAGTTAACATAACGTATTAGTAGTTTCAGGGGTGAATTTAGTGGTTCATCAGTTGCATATAACACCGAGTGCTCATTATATCAAGTGCCTTCCTTAGTGCCCATCACCCAGTTATCCCATCCCCCCACCCACCTCCCCTTTCAGCAAATCTCAATTTGTTCCCTGTAGTTAAGAGTCTCTTATGGTTTGCCTCCCTATTTTCATCTTATTTTATTTCTCCTCTTTAATGTTAACAATTTGAGACTTTTGTGTCCTTTGGATAAATACTTAGTAGTGCAACTGCTGGGTAATAGGGTAGTTCTATCTTTAACTTTTTGAGGAACCTCCATACTGTTTTCCAGAGTGACTGCACCAGTATGCATTCCCACTAACAGTGTAAGAATGTTCCCCTTTCTCCACATCCTCACCAACATCTTTTGTCTCCTGAGCTGTTAATTTTAGCCATTCTGACTGGTGTAGGTGGTAACTCATTGTAGTTTTTATTTTTATTCCCTGATGGTGTGTAATGTTGAACATTTTTTTCATATGTCTGTTAGCCATTTGTATGTCTTCTTTGCCAAAATGTCTGTGCATGTCTTCTGCCCAAATGACTGGATTTTTTGGGAGGAGGTGTTGAGTTTGTTAAGTTCTTTATAGAACTTAGATACTAGCCCTTTATTTGATATGTCATTTGCAGATATCTTCTCCCATTCCATAGGTTGCATTTTAGTTTTGTTGATTGTTTCCTTTGCTGTGCAAAAGCTTTTTATTCTGATGAAGTCCCAATAGTTCATTTTTGCTTTTGTTTCCCTTGACTCTGGGGCCATGTATAGCAAGATGTTGCTGAGGCTGAGGCCAAAGAAGTTGCTGCCTGTGTTCTCCTCTGGAATTTTGATGGACTTCTGTCTCACATTTAAGTCTTCCATCTATTTTGAATTTATTTTTGTGTATGGTGTAAGAAAGTGGTCCTGTTTCATTCTTCTGCATGTGGCTGTCCAATTTTTCCAACACCATATGTTGAAGAGACTGTCTTTTTTCCATCAGATAGTCTTTCCTGCTTTGTTGAAGATTAGTTGACCATAGAGTTGAGAGTCCATTTCTGGGTTCTCTGTTCTGTTCCATGGATCTATGTGTCTGTTTTTGTGCCAGCACCATACTGTCTTGAGGAATACAGCTTTGTAATAGAGCTTGAAGTCTGGAATTGTGATGCCTCCAGTTTGGGTTTTCTTTTCCAACATTACTTTGGCTATTCAGGTTTTTTTCTGGTCCAATACAAATTTTAGAACTCTTTGTTCCAGCTTGTGAAAAATGCTCATAGTATTTTGACTGGGATTGCTCTGAATGTGTAGACTGCTTTGGGTAACATAGACATTTTAACAATATTTGTTCTTCCAATCCATGAGCATGGAACGTTTTTCTATTTCTTTGTGTCTTCCTCAATTTCTTTCATAAGTGTTCTATAGTTTTCAGAGAACAGATATTTTACCTCTTTGGTTAGGTTTGTTCCTAGGTATCTTACAGTTTTTGGTGCCATTGTAAATGGGATCAATTCCTTAATTTCTCTTTCTGCTGCTTCATTGTTGGTGTATAGAAATACAACAGACGTCTGTGCATTTTATATCCTGTGACTTTGCTGAATTCATATATCACTTCTAGCAATTTTTTGGTGGAGTCTTTTGGGTTTTCTGCATACTATATCATGTCTTTTGTAAAGAAAGAAAGTTTGACTTCCTTGCCAATGTGGATGCCTTTTATTTACTTTTATTTCCTGACTGCTTAGGTTGGGACTTCCAGTATTATGTTGAACAACAGTGGTGAGAGTGGACACCCCTATCGTTTTCCTGATCTTAAGGGAAAAGCTCTCAGTTTTTCCCCATTGAGGACAATATTAGTTGTGAGTCTTCCATATATGGCTTTTTTGCTGTTGAGGTGTGTTCCTTGCATCCCTACTTTGTTGACGGTTTTTATCAAGAAAAATGCTGTATTTTTGTCAAATGTATTTTTCTGTATCTATTGAGAAGATCACATGGTTCTTATCCTTTCTTTTATTAATGTGGTGTACCATGATTAATTTGTAGATGTTGAACCAATCCTGCAGCCCGGGAATAAATCTCACTTGGTCATGGTGAATAATCCTTTTAATGTACTGTTGGATCCAATTAACTAGTATTTTGGTGAGAATTTTTACATCCATGTTCATCAGAGATATTGGTCTGTAATTCTCCTTTTTGGTGGAGTGTTTTTCTGATTTTGAGATCTAGGTAAAATGCTGGCTTCATAGAATGATTTTGGAAGTTTACCTTCCATTTCTGGTGTTTTTTTTTGAATGTTTGAGAATAATAGGTATTAGCTCTACTTTAAATGTTTGCTAGAATTCCCCTGGGAGGTCATCCAACCCTGGACTCTTGTTTGTTGGGAGATTTTTGACCACTAATTCAATTTCTTTGCTGGTTATGGGTCTGTTCAGATTTTCTATTTCTTCCTGTTTTAGGGGTTTTTTTTTCCTTTTTTAAGATTTTATTTATTTATTTGACACAGAGAGAGAGCACAAGCAGGGGGAGTGACAGGCAGAGGAAGAGGAAGAAGCAGGCTCCCTACTGAGCAGGGAGTCCAATGTGGGGTTCAATCCTGGGACCCTGGGATCGTGACCTGAGCCAAAGGCAGACACTTAACTGACTGAGCCACCCAGGCATCCCAGCCTTTTTCAGGACTGATAGCTTATATGTTTCTAGGAATTTATCCATTTCTTCGAGTTTGACTAATTTGCTGGCATAGAATTGCTCATAATATTCTCCTATAATGGTTTGTATTTTTGTGGTATTCGGTTATAATCTCTCCTTTTTCATTCATGATTTTATTTGTGTCTTTTTTCTTTTTTGTCAGCCTGGCTAGGGGGTTTATCAGTCTTGTTAATTCTTTCAAAGAACCAGGATCTGGCTTCACCGATGTGTTCTACGTTTTTTTAAAATTTCTATATCATTGATTTCTGCTCTGATCTTTATTATTTCTCTTCTCCTGCTAGATTTAGGCTTTATTCGCTGTTCTTTTTCCAGCTCCTGTAGGTGTAAGGTTTAAGGTGCGTATTTGAGACTTTTCTTGTTTCTTGAGAAAGGCCTATATTGCTATATACTTCCCTCTTAGGATTGCCTTTGCTGCATCACAAAGGTTTTGGACTGTCTTTTTCTCATTTTCCTTTGTTTCCATATATTTTTTAAATTTCTTCTCTAATTTCCCAGTTGACCATTCATTCTTTAGTAGGATGTTCGTTAACCTTCATATACTTGTGGTCCTTCCAAATTTTTTCTTGTGGTTGACTTCAAGTTTTGTAGCATTGTGGTCTGAAAATATGCATGGTATGATCTCAATCTTTTTGTATTAGTTGAGTCCTGATTTACCCCCTTTTATGATCTATTCTGGAGAAAGTTCCATGTGCACTTGAAAAAAAATGTGTATTCTGCTGCTTTAGGATGAAATGCTCTGAATATATCTGTTAAGTCCATCTGGTCCAGTGTGTCCTCCAATGCCCTTGTTCCCTAGTTGATCTGCTTAGAAATGATCTCTTCATTGCTGTGAGTAGGTTGTTAAAGTCCTCTACTATCATTGTATTATTATCAATGAGTTTCTTCAGTTTGTTATTAATAGATTTATATATTTGGCTGCTCCCAAGTTAGGGGCATAAATATTTACAATTGTTAGATCTTCTTGTTGTACAGACCCCTTTATTATGATATAGTGTCTTTCTTCATCTCTTATTACAGTCTTTTTTTTTAAATCTAGTAATAAAATTTTAAAAAGAATAAGAATATAAGTGAAAAATAATAATAAAATAAAGAATAAAAGTGCAGGGCACCTGGGTGGCTCAGTGGGTTAAGCCTCTGCCTTCGGCTCAGGTCACGATCTCAGGGTCCTGGGATCGAGCCCTGCATCGGGCTTTCTGCTCAGCGGGGAGCCTGCTTCCCCCTCTCTCTCTGCCTGCCTCTCTGCCTACTTATGATCTCTCTCTCTGTCAAGTAAATAAATAAAATCTTTTAAAAAAGAAAAAAGCAAGTTGGTGCAGCCAATTTGGAGAACAGTGTGGAGATTCCTTAAGAAATTAAAAATAGAGCTTCCCTATGACCCAGCAATTGCACTACTAGGTATTTACCCCAAAGATACAGATGTATGTGAAAAGAAGGGCCATCTGTACCCCAATGTTCATAGCAGCAATGGCCACAGTCGCCAAACTGTGGAAAGAACCAAGATGCCCTTCAACGGACGAATGGATAAGGAAGATGTGGCCCATATACTCTATGCAGTATTATGCCTCCATCAGAAAGGATGAATACCCAACTTTTGTATCAACATGGACAAGACAGGAAGAGATTATGCTAAGTGAAATAAGTCAAGCAGAGAGAGTCAAGTATATGGTTTCTTATTTGTGGAGTATAACAAATAACACGGAGGACATGGGGAGATCGAGAGGAGGAGGGAGTTGAGGGAAATTGGAGGGGGAGATGAACCATGAGAGACTATGGACTCTGAAAAACAATCTGAAGGTTTTAAATGGGCAGGGGGTGGGAGGGTGGGGGAGCCTGGTGGTGGGTATGATGGGGGGGCACATATTGCATGGAGCACTGGATATGGTGCATAAACAATGAATTCTGTTACACTGAAAAGAAAAAGAAAAAAGAAAAAAAGTGCAAAGGAGGCTAGATACTATTTGCCCCTAGAGATGAAGCTTTGCATCACTGTATGACCAGTAAACTTGGTGTGAACTAGTTATTTGTGCTGGTCTTCCAGGGGATGAGTCTGCTGCCCTGATTCTCAGGTGGACTGGTGCTATTGGGAAATGTGCCTCCAGGGCTCAGGGAGGCCGGGTTTGGTGTAAGCAGCTCTGAAATCCACTAGGTGGTGCTGTTTTGCTCCCTCGAGGTTTTCAGTGCTGATGGACCAGAGGCCTAGGACAGTAGCACCCAGCTCTCTAGCCCTGGAGCTGAAAATTCACACCCCCCACTCTTCAGTGAGCCCTCACAGAAGAGCAATCAATCACTCTTATTTTCCCAGTTTCCATCAGAACCCTGTGTTCACCCTGCCTGGGTCTGAGCTTTTTTATCTCAGGCACACAACTGAGTTTCAAAACTCCAAATTTTAGGGATTCTTGTGGTTCAGAACTGCCTTGTTCCTCCCAAGGAGGGTCTCACCACGCTTCTGTCTTTTGCTGACCAGTCCCAGGAAAGTGGTCATACAACCATGCAGTGGTTCACAGTTTATGGCAATACAGCACAGAAAGCCAACACCTAGACTCCCTGTTCTCAGCCAACTACCACACTCCTATGTCTGGGAATAGTGTAGCACTTTTTTAAGCACCACTTGTTCTTTTTGAGACCCAGGGATTCCATCCCACTTTGCCATCTGAGCACCTTTTTTAAAAAAGATTTTATTTATTTATTTGACAGAGAGGGAGATCACCAGTAGGCAGAGAGGCAGGCGGTGGGGGCGGGGGGGGGCAGGCTCCCTACTGAGCAGAGAGCCCGATGAAGGGCTTGATCCCAGGACCCTGAGATCATGACCCGAGCCGAAGGCAGAGGCTTAACCCACTGAGCCACCTAGGCACCCCCCATCTGAGCACCTTTAAGCCGGGCACGTCCCCACTGTAACAGACTTCTAAAAGTTCCAGTTTTGTGCTCCACTGCTTATACTTTCCAGTAGCCTCCTTAAGCAGATTCCCTCCCCACCACCATATCCACAGCTGTATCACACCAGATTCTAGTCTCCTCACCTCCTACCTTCCAAAAGGTGGTCGTTTTTCTACTTGTAGACTTCCAGTATTTGTTCTCCCGGAACTCTGATTGATTTCTTGGGTGTTCAGAATGATCTGATAACTAGCTGTAATGAGGGACCAAACTTAGGATCCCCCTACTCCTCCACCATCTCAGTTCCTCCTGTTTCGTTTTTTTTTTGTTTTGTTTTGTTTTGTTTTGAGGCTTTGGGTTTTAACCACGGAGTGAACTCATTCACCTGGGTATGTGTTCAGTGGACAATTTTGAAAAATGCATCCCATTGAAATCCCACTGCAAATATCACGGTAGTTTCAAAAATAATCTGACTTCAGAATTATATCCCAATAACCAGTAGATTACATGTCTCATCAGACCCTACTCACAAGCCTGTTTGGAAAACACTGAGAGGTTTTTTATTTTTTTTTCAAGATTTTATGTATTTATTTGACAGAGATCACAAGTAGGCAGAGAGGCAGGCAAAGAGAGAGGAGGAGGCAGGCTCCCTGCTGAGCAGAGACACACACCCCCACCCCTCCCACCCCACCCCACCCCCCCCACCCCCCCGCCGATGCGGAGCTCGATCCCAGGACCCTGGGAACATGACCTGAGCTGAAGACAGAGGCTTTAACCCACTGAGCCACCCAGGCACCCCACTGAGAGGTTTTTTAAATACACCCATGGGGGGATGACCATATATTAGCTTCCTAGGGCTGCCCTAACAAATTACCACTAACTGACTTGATTAAAACAATAGAAATTTATTCTTTCATAGTTCTGGAGGCCAACAGTCCAAAATGAAGGTGCCAGCAAGTTGGTTCCTTCTGCAGAGTTTGAAGGAGGACTCTGTCTCCAGGTTCTCTCCTAGCCTCTGGCAATTGCCATCAATGCTTAACATTCCTTCCCTTTCAGGTGCATCACTCCAATCTGATTCCATTCTTCACATCCCCTTTTCTGTGTCTCTGTGTGTTTAAATCTCCCTCTTTTTTCTTATTATACCATTCATTGTTTATAGGGCCCACCCTAAATCCAAGACAATCACAACTCTAGATTCCTAAGTAATTACATTTGCAAAAACTCTGCTCCCTAAGGCCACATACACACATACAGGTATGCCCCATTTTTAGAAAGTTCGCATTATGCCACTTCCTTTTTATGAAAGATCTATGTTGATACCTGTTTTCACTAACTGAAAGAAATTCCAAGAGGATTTTTGCTTTTAAAAAATAAAGGTGAAAAATAAAAATAGAGAGTTCAGCATTTGTTTTGCAGTGAGTCCTATAAAAAGGCAGCACACACCCCAAGCAGAGAAGGTGGCACCACCAAGCTCTTTCCCCTGAGAGCTATACTCGGCATCTCAGCATCAAGCCGGCATACCTTTGGAGTTATCTTTGAGTATCCGTACTTTATCTTGATTTATTTTTTACATCTGTCACCAAGATGTGTCCTAAGGTATCAAAAAAGCCTCAGAGAGGTTATTTTTGGTATCTGGGAATGCTAAAAACATTTTCCTTATAAATTAATGGTAATTGCTTCTCCCTGTTATGCCATTTAGGCTTACAGCATTTTTCATAGGAATGCTCTACTTTCAGATAGAGAAGGAAATCCATACTGGAAATTAGGCCTTGGACATAGCTTTTGAAGGGTCACCATTCAACTTAATACAGATCAATCTAAACAACACTTGTCCAAATCAAACTTTTAAGCTCAAGGGGCTGTTGCTATCAGGACTCCAGAGTGATATTTGGGAGAGGCAGGGGACTTTTGCTGGAGTAGGAATAGTCAATGTTAGGGGGATGGCAAGTGATTCTGGGTTGTCCACGGGGAGCAAAGCACAGCCTTCAGAGGAGAAGAGCTGGCCAGTAAGCCAGGTTCCAGAATTGGACAGGAGGGTACACTGAGGAAAATAAGGGGGAAGGTGCTAGAATTTAAGAAATTGCTAGAACTGGACCCAAATTCCAGCAGCTGGGCAGAATTAGCTATTAAGTTATCATAGGGTTCAGAGCAGGAGGACCCTAGATAAATAAAGTGTAGTTAATTCCCAAATTATGTTTTATTCTCATTTCTTCTTCCTTCTTTAGGTGCC